>NKZR01001252.1:0-16537 GCA_002370795.1 Metschnikowia sp. 03-147.1 | reverse complement strand
CAACTGTTCCTCCAAACAGCGAACACTCGACTCCAGGTACTTACACACCATCCGACTGTTCTGACCTTGAGACCTGTACCGTTGAAGTTGTTGTCACATCTCACACTACCACAACAGTGACTGTTCCTCCGGGACCTAGCCACTCTATTCCAGGTACTTATACCCCATCTAACTGTGACGTTCTTGCAATCTGTACTGTTGAAGTTGTGCCACCTGGCTACTACCCAAATGTCACTTCCTCTTACCCAGTGTCTCCTCCAGGTAATCCAAACCGGCCTCAAACTAAGACTGAAACTGAAACTGTTCCCGCCTCTACTCAGTGGACAACTAAGGTGACTCATGGAACTACTATCGTTGTTCCATGCACCGAATGTAAAGGCTCGGCCCCAGGAAAGCCAGTTCCTACGAGCGTCGCTCCTGGAAACAACCCATCTGGAAACCCATCTGGAAACAACCCATCTGGAAACAACCCATCTGGAAACAATCCATCTGGAAACAACCCATCTGGAAACAACCCATCTGGAAACAACCCATCTGGAAACAACCCATCTGGAAACAACCCATCTGGAAACAACCCATCTGGAAACAACCCATCTGGAAACAACCCATCTGGAAACGGCCCCTCGTCTTCTGTATCCAAAGCGCAGCCTACAGTGTCTACCTTTGAGGCAGGGTCGGGCTCTAGACAGTCTGTTGGAATGTCGATTTTGGGAATGGCTATGGCCTTCTTGATCTAGGACTTTAGACAATGACACCCCTTCGATACGGTGTCTCAAACTTTCGAAACGAGTACTTGTTACTTCGTTAATAAGATGTTGTATATTGTTTTGATATTTTCAATGCTTTATATCTGGCTCCACTGCCTTTTTGTTTTTCAGACTTATATTTACCCATTGTAGTTTGGCTCCAGACCCCATCTCTTGACCCTACGGAAGAACTGTCTTCTCTATCGGTCGCTGAGAATCTTTTCTCGTGCGGCCTGGCGACTCGTCCGTGGTGGAGGTCAAGTCTGAGAATGCTCCATTTACGCATAGCGCTGGACCTAGGCTTTTTCAGAGACACTTTGAGCTCCAGAATGAGCTGTGAAACAGATACACACTAGCACATCGTGGGAAACAAAAGAATCCTGCACCACGTTACATCATGAAATGCACTTGTAGAATATTTACTGATCTTTATTCTGTAGGGACTTCCTAGTTTAGTAATTGTTTATTCTGAAGGGACTTACTTTTTTAGTAATTCTGTAGGGACTTTCTTTTTTAGTAATTGTTTATTCTGTGACGGTGGTAAATACATTAAGGTTGTTGTACCACGCAATTTACCCCAAACAATGTATCCAGCAAGCTCTACTTAGTGTTTGTCTAGAATCACCTAAACGCAATTACTACGTACATTTCCTCACTCGTTACAATGTCTACTAGATGGACGGTATGTTTATGGATTTTACACTATTTACTGAAAACAGTCAGAGGGGGTTGGAAAAACCTTTAGGTCCTTCCTCGTGACAACTAAGTTCTCCAAAGTACGATGATCAAGCGCTCTTCAACTTTCCGAATCTCTCGCAGAGTGAGGAAATAAGTCTCAGTTTATATGCTTCAGAATCTTGGCAAACTCAGTGAAGTTCTTGAGTATCTCGTTGGTGTGTATTGATCTTCAATGAACTTATCGAGTGTTCTCCTTCTCTTGTGAGTCCAATGATTATTTTCTTCAAAGCCGTTTTTTCATCTCTCTTGGAATCACATGAAACCGTTGTGAGATAATCACGATACGAAGATCACACTTGTGGCGCAGGATAGACGATGCTTACCTGGTATCACAGGTGGCTTCGCCTCGGGTGCCGTCCCATGAATGCAGCATCCACCTTCCGTTTCTTGCTAGAGTCGAGACAGTAGTATTCTCTCCCCATCTGCAATCTGCAATTGTGGGATTGCATTGAGAGCTTCTCATTGCATCAATTGACATCTTCATCGGAGAGATTCTTCGCCAAAGTGCTTCTTTAACTGAGTATTTCAAACTCTGAATCACTTTTTGTGCGTGAGTGCAGCCGTAACAGCATCCGCTACAGCCACTCGCAAACTGTATTGAATATCATGTGCCAAACTGTTCTTCAAATCAGTGAGCATTTCGTTTCTCCAAAATTCCTTTAGTGAAACATTTCCGCTTTCATCTCTTCACGGAAATGGTTGGGTTCTTCCCGAGTTCTTCCCGAACTTTTGTTGTACTAAACTGCCTCAATGACCTCTCTAACTGCCTCCATCTTCTCTGCAAGATGGGGCTGTGGCAGCCACACTTTTGGCCATCATTTGAGTTGACTCGTAGGTCTCAGTACCACTTGCTGCACCAGGTCTTTGACATCCTGAAAAGAGGATGCTTAGTGATTTCATGTTTGGTGAACATATTCTCTGGTGAATGGTCCAACATCACTGCCAAATCCTGAATGATGCTTCTAAATGCTTCAAGCATCTTCAAAAACCTCCAGATCGTTCCATCTTGCTTCAAAAAGTTCAGCACGTGTTTTTCAGGACGGTTCTCCACCTTGTGTAAGCCTCTTCCATGGGAAAATCAACCGTTGCAACTCTTCTGGGACTTTGACATCACGGCTTATGTAGTATCTTTCGCCCTTGTCGACCCTGCGGAAAAGGCAAATGCACGACCTCACGTGACAACCCTGCGCGCTTGATTTGACTCTCCTCAATTGCGCTGATATCAGCAAGTTGAGGATTGTCTCTTCCTAATGGGTCTTCTTGATAGTTGTGAACCCGATAGTTTTCAATGTCCAATAACTAGTGTTCTGTTGTACCGGTAGCTGATTTTTTCCTGCTCCTGGTGTTACCAGTGGAAAACAAAACTTTGATTGGGTGCCAATCGGACTTCAAGAACTTTAAAAAGTTTTCGCCACTCAAAGGCCCGTCGAAATCGAATCTGAATCGGAGGAACATAGCGAAAGCGGAGACAAAGCAGAGATCAACATCTTTGTTACGTGCTCCTGCTTTACTGGAGTTCATGGTGCTCATGATCGTTTGACCCTTTAAGATGTGAAATCCCAACACATATCGTCTGATTTCCAACGGATTCTGCCTCCCACATGGAGTAGATAAGTTCAATGGGCATTTGTTTAGACTTCTGAGCAAATAGTGGTGACCTAACAAGAATTGCAATCTGGCATTAATACCATCAAAATGGCTTTCTTTCCACCTTCGCTGTTTCAGCAAGCCTATTCCGCATCATTGCCCTCATATTTTTAATGGTGCATCTAGCCTGAATAAGTCTTCCTTTGTTGTGCTTTGGTATCTCATGACGCATGCTGAGTCTTCCTTCGCGTATTCGTCGAACTTGTGTAAGTTGGGAATCTGGATTAATTGCTTATCTTGCATCTATTCCTCTTTATCGTGACAATCTTTCAATTGGAAAACGGCGATGAGTTGTTGGAGCACTCCCATCGAAAACTTAAACTTGTTCATTGCCGAGTGGGCATGCAGAATTTCCATTTCCTCCTTTTTCAATCTCTTGTTAGCCCATTCTCATGCACGTGTACATGAATACACCATCAACTTCGAACAAGTCCACAGGGGTTCATTCTTTGCCATAAGTTCAACATATTTTGCTATATCATAGCCATAAACCCTCTTGTTTCCTTTTTCATGATGACACGAGTTTCAGAACACAAGAGGGTACTGCAAAACGTTGTTGAAAGTCAAATAAAACTTTTTCCGCTGGATTCATCACTCCCTTCTGACGCAATGACACATGAACAGGCTTCTTCATCAGGATTCTCATTTTCAGCCAATGAGGACCCACTTACAGTCAGTGAAATATCATCCTCGGAAATAGAAGGTTAAGTACTTGCTGTAACTATCCGAGATTGGTGTTGCTTCAACTTGACTATCATTTGATTTTCCATGGCACTTGAGTTCTAATTGTCTCCACGGAATGGCTGAGTCTCTTTTGAGCCAGAAGGTGTCTTTTCGCCTGCTTTTTCCGCTTCCATCTCTTTGCTAGTACCTTTTAATTGTTTTCTGGCACTACACTTGTCCCATAAACAATAGCATCAATAAGACTGAACAGGTTTTGAGGGTCAGCCGAGGTTTTTTTGCAATCATACTTTTTGTTTTATCCCTTGATGATGTGGTACACAATATTTTTGGATGATAAATGTAGATGAACACTTTCCAAACATCACTCCCTTGTCGCTATGTGAATTTGAAAATGTTTCAAGGTGGTTTGAATTTTTGGGGCAACTTCTTGATGCAATTGATCTCCATCACAACGCTAGAACAAATACGAATACCAAATATAATCACCCAGAATTTTCACAAACTTCATGTTTTTTTAAACTTAAAAAAACACCACCCACGTTTTTGTGCACAATTATGCACGAAACTAAAGATTTCTACTAACCTCCTCACCCCTGTCCAACCCGTCCAAATTTTGACTAGACAGACCCTTGGCGAGGTAACATTCATTTATCCAATATGCACAGAAGGTAAATGCCCTGCATATACTCCGCGACCCTGTGCAATAAAAGTCTTCAAAATCTGCCAAATTGTCCGCGTTTCGCGCACTACTCTGTTTACTACCTTTTAGCCTTGTTGGAATTTGATATGCGACCTGGGGCGTTAGCCTGTATTCACAAGAGGTTATAAGCTTCTAACGACTTGTCAATGTTGTCAGATCCAGGAACGATGCTTTGAAGGTTCTCGAGATTACTTGTTCTCGAGATTACTTGGAACATTCTGACGGCTACTTTAATAGGAACTCGCCCGTTCAGATGTAGTGTATGATCGTTTAGAGGATTAGATTGTATGTTACATTACGATCTTATAAATGTGCTCAAGCAATGGGCTTTTGCTTCTTCGAAAATGGAGCTTCTCTGGGAGTCCTAACATATCTAATCATTCTGGACTACACTCGCTTGCTTGCTGAATCTGAGTTATGATATCTCTCCTGACATTCTCTCGGAATCGTCCTGCAGAATAGCGATCCTACATACAGACGATCTTGATCTCTGTCCTTGATGTAAAGTAGATAACTCCGGATCCGCATCGAGCAGAGGTTTGTCCGGTTTCTCAGATTAACCTGGGAGGGCAGTTCAGTGTGGGACGACTTAACTGTGCACTGATCTCATAGTATCGAGATACGTCAACACTTCTTCCTCAGTGTTGACATCAGGCAGAGAGTGGTCTGGTGTCTCAGAAACAGTAGCTACACGCGGAGCACTTCTTGTGGGTCTGGTTGAGGAGCCATGGTATTCTTATGGTCCCTAGTAGTTCTGTTGATTGATATACACATGGGCGCCAGCCCTCCCTATTGGAGTGGACCTTCACCCGTTTCCTACCACGATGTGGTGTGTATCTGATTCACAACTCATTCTGGAGTTCAAAGTGTCTTGTTGAACACCGTAAGTCCGGCACTATGCGTCATTCTCAGACTTTGACCTCCAACACTTGATGTTCCTGTCTCTTCGACCTGTTGTCCCGATCGAAGTTGAGTAATCTGTCTAATATACTTTCGGGTTTTTTCGCGCGAAAAACCACTTTTCAGTTCGAGCAGGTCCCAAGTACCACCCTTATATGCAGGCGCGAAGAGCATCAACGCGGCTTGAATGCCATGTTTTGGCTGCAAATAATAGCTCAGGTTGGGGTTTATGCAGGTCGAGGTGCAGGCCTTTCTTTATTTCTTTGATTTTCTTGGCTGAAATTCACAGATTTTGCCAGTTTGCTTGGGCATACACCGAGATTAAGTAAAAAAATTGAGACCTTTGAAGTTTGGATTCTCTTGAAGTGTTGCCAAGAATCAGAAGCCTTTAAAAGCATGGGTCACACCAAGAGAAGTGAATTGAGACAATTAATGAACAAGAATTTATAAAGAATCACTTTTGGAGTGACAAACAAAAAAATTTACTCAAGATCATTATATCAAGAAACTGCCTCAATAAAACCACATGGTCATTGTTAGATCTGCCATGGTAACACACTACTCATTAGGATAATAGCACCTTCGTTTCCCGATTAGTCACACGGTGACTCATCCTTTCACCTTAACTCGTGACATGGCGCTTAAACCACCTCGGTGGTTGCCTATATAATTACCTAGATTCCCCCTTACTGGGAATCGATCAATGAATACACACCTGATAGGCACCAGACGCTACTACAGAACCTAACAGTCATTTATTTACTAACAAAGCAAAGGGGGATTGATTGATAGAATCTTACAATTAAAGGAGAGGGAGGTATCCCTTCTTTTTATCTACCCCAATCAAAAAATTAACATCTAGCCGCCATGGATGACCACATGCAAGATTTTAATCTAAACAACGGAGAAATGAATCTAAGCAACATAACTATATGATTTATTTGCTGGAGATAAACTCACCGGTCCAAATGCCCGAATTAACAATGATGGGTACTCTGTCGACCAAATGGAATCTTTCAGCGAATCAGATTGTGATTAAACAATGGGTCCGATTTGAGCGACAGTGCAGAGCTGATTGTTGAAGAAGAAGTTGACAAAGTTGACTACCCTGACAACTCTGACGACTCATACATCATTACCAGAATGACAAACGAAATTCTTGTGAAGAAAAATGAGACGGATAAATCGGTGCCTGAGTTCATTGAGAAATGGAGTATCAAGAATCTGCATTGGTAGAATTACGGAGAGGCAAACGAGCCGTGTTGATTGGAAGCTCTTAAGAAGGGGAAAATGAAACTTCTCTTAAGAAGGGAAAAATGAAACTTCAAGGGAAAGAGTTATTTGACTATGCAAACAAATCTTGCAGTGTCCTTCTTCCCTTAGGGCTCATTCAATTAAGAAGAAGTCAAGAAACATTTACTCCTACATTGCTCGTTACGTCAGGTATTCGGCGGGGAATGAAATAACCCAGCGTAGTACCGTTGAAAGGATTTCAATGGCGGAATGTATGTACCAGCACCTTCAGGAGAGAACAGAAGCAGGCCACGCCGGGGATTCAACCACAACCATTGAAGGGTTTCAACATGACTTAGGGTTTCTCAATCACTGCATTGCATTGTACATGTACAGAGATGTAAGCAATGCAGTAGGGAGAGCCAAAAAAGTTAGTGAGTTGAAGATTATTCCCAAATTGCATATCTTATCGAGTTTTGTCGGGAGAGACAACTTCATCACGAAATTGCCAGAGATAACTTTCATAATAAGCACAGAGATGAGCACACCAATGACCCTACAAGACTGAAACTTGAAAGCAATGATGATTAGCATGTACAACTTGACTGGTCAGGAGATGGAAAAAGAAAGAAATCTACTACGGTATCAACGCTGTTTTAATCCTAATGGGCCATTACGTCTATACCGAGGTAACAAGAGACTGGCTGAAATCTGGAAATCACGTTTAGAAACTATAATTCTGCACGGGGTTGGTGCCAATTTTAGGTTTCACCACCAATCGCAGCAAAACAATTAATGCATGGGAGCCTGTCGCAACAGGGATGTTGAGATATGTCTTTTAACGGGATCGCCATGTCGTTTTGGTATCGCTTTGATTTTGAAGGGGACCATGGAAATCTCGCGGGACAGAATCGGCCCAATTTTCTTGATAAAAGAAGCTGGTATCCAGTCAAAGTGCTTTTTGCTGACAGTGCAAACTCAAGAAATGAAAGCATCAGCTACAAACATGAAGCGGTTTGTTTAATTGTGCCCCAAGAGTATTGGTGTCGTCTTGACTAAACAACTCATCTTGGGAGAAAAGTGGGTGCACGCAGGAATGCAATTAAAGTGAGTCAAGCAAAATCAAAAGAACAGGTAACTGGAAACAGTATTCTCGAAGAGCTGTATTTGACTAATTATCCCTTGGAGTTCATTTTCTCAGCAGGGTTCCTCTTAATGAACCTTATTGTCTTGAAATTGAGCCCCAGAGTTTGCAGGTCAAGGTTTTTCCTTGGCTTGATGCAGTAATTAAAGAAGTGGATGCCAGACAACGGGGCGGATTGGTCTAATAAAGACACAAGAGATTTTGAGAGACAGCCGTCGCCAAATTCTTGCAGATTTTGAAGACTTTTAGCAATCTTCAGGATTTGACAAATTTGGTTAATAGCGCACCTCAGAGCGTCTTTGCAAAGCATCCCATCGCAAAGGATCCGGAGTTTATCAGATTTAAGGAGTGCGTGCCCAGAAGCCAACAGGATTAGGGTCTTGCTGAGAATTTTCAAGAAAAGAAGACGTTGGCAAATATTTTGGCTCCGCATTTGTGAATTCACTTGAAGCGGTCAAGTTTGCAATTAGTAAGATGCACTCAACCATGATTAAAGGATTCAAAGACTTCCAAGAAAACCGGGAAAGATTTCTGAAAGACACGCCCAACACACAAGGTATAAAAGTTGCTGTGGGAGAAATTGTGGGTTATCACTGCCAGTTCACAATAGAAGATGCCCAGGGTACTGTTCACACTCCAGAATGGATGACTTGATTGAATATATGCAGATCTCGACAAGAGGATACTGGAGATTCACGAATCGCAGAGATGGTCCTGGATATTCTCCGTAAAGACCAGAGGATGTCATCGATACCTTGAAGCAGAATGATCACATTACGTCTGTTGTATGCGATAAGATAGCTGGACCCGTTGCTAAATGCATCGATCTTTTAGTCGCCAGAAACTTCATGTTTCTGGACAAACCTGCTCCTCTGAACTCAGAGTACTGCAACAAGCCTCATTCAAGTGGGCAAAAGTTCGATAGATCAAGAAGTCCAAGCATCAGGAACAGGATCAACGATGCTTTCAAAGGCCATGCTGAATGAATCTGATACTGTGATAAAGTTTTATGAGTGGTACGTAATGAAGCCAGGTTTACCATCTGTGGAGAAAACGAAATTTATGGTAGCAAAAGGAGAGGCACTTCTTATCTTTGCAAAAGCAAAAAAGCACCATCAATTACATGGATCAACATTTAAACACATTGCCTTTCCCAATACCACCAGATCACAGCTTGGGAAATTGACTGATAATTACAGAGAGAAATGGTTTACAGATGAAATGGATTGTGTGCTAGGTTTCGGAGTTATCATTACAAAAATGATAATTACTCAGAGCTTAGGCAGATATGGGCACAGACTAACCCAAATCAATGAGATTGACAAACCGCGTGGCTTTATTTGTTTGCTTTTGTTTGCTTTATGTGCTAGTTTGTTTTTCTATAGTTACTTCAGCTAGCTATGATAGCTAGTTTGTCTTTTTTGTAAGTTTTTGTTTGCTAGCATGTAGTTCGCTGAGTTTATTAAATTATGTTACTTTTTCTGAACGTAGACGCTTTTAAAAGAGCTCCAATAATTTGAGCGAGAGAAGAGAAGGTTTCCTTTAGGAATGCACAATGGGGAGATTGGGCTGTCGTAGGATACCTACAGGAAGAATTGGTTTGTCTTAGGGATGCAGACAGCGCTGGCGGTTTATTTTCTAAAATATAGGTGCTTCATCTTTCAATAAAAACCATTAGTGATTTTAAATAAAGGCCATAAAGAGTTTAGCGGGTTATGGTGCTTTTAACGCTAAAAGAGAAAAATGACTAGAGAAGCACTACATCCCACAGAAGCAGTGATATTAAGTAGAATTGAAGTAAATAAGTGAACCATAGACTCAATTTTAATATTTATGTGGTATCGTCACTGTTCAAAGGGAAAGCAGGGTTAAAGGAGTGAAAAAGTATAGTAGTATGAACCAACTGGGCCAATAGCCGGATTAATATTTCTAATTCTTTGCATACACCCAGCGCAGTAATTGCTGGCTGGTATAAAGCAAGGTAGTGTTTGTTTTCAGAGTAGTATTTATTGAGTGTAACTTGGATCTATTTCCGTGTTATCTTCAATGGTTCCGAGAGAACTCCTGATTTAAACACGAGGAACTGTCCTCTTTTATATGCGCCATCAGCCACATAGTACATGAAACTAGGCGATCATTATACGAGGATTAGACGGAAATTAGACGAGGAGGCTTATTATAATGTGGTCTCTTCTCATCGCCCAGCATTCATCTGCATGCGATGTTTGGGAACATGCCGAAACTCATTCCTCTTCCGATACAGCGCACGTCAACAGATGGAGATGTCACGAGACATGCTCCCAAGCTAGCACAGCTGCAGGTGCCTTCCGTAGGCCAAGTAAACAGATACCTCTTTTTCCTTGACCTTTCCGAAATTAGTGACCTTGCGAGTGTTTCGGCCAGAGAGGGCACGCACAGAATATGGTCATGGTTTGCCTCATCAGGTCCTTTGATGGGTCATCTGATTGCCACACTACACCTTCAAAATGGCAGGTTGGGGATGGATAAGATTTCCTCTTCGCATCGGAATCAGCCACTGCCTGTGCATCTGAGAAAAACTGTGTAGTGATGGAGTTATCCGGGTGTTGGTCAAAATTTATGGGGACACCTTCTGTGCCACAACTCCATGTACCTGTGCTTCAAACTCAAATAGCAATTTCTCCTGGAACAGAAGGTTGGTCTGGTGTAGAGTGTCTCAGCGCCAATCTGGTAGGGTACTAAGGGTACCACTAGTGCAGTCGGAGAGACAACGAACACCACAACGGAACACTACTTGGTGCAAGCAGTGCTGGTGCAAGTAGTGCTGGCTGGTGTGATGGGCAACTATTCATTATTCCACGGGATTAGTAAGTCCCGAGGTGGAGTATAGCTATACAATTGGCACCACTAGGTGGTCACTCTCAACTGCCTCTCGACTGCCTCTCGACTGCCTTTATTGTATAGCGCCTCTTCCATGGCATAGCCCTCTGGGACTAGCGGTCGCCTGCCGTGAGTGGTCATCTGCACTCCCACTCCAGGGTCCTGTCCATGTGGTAGTGCGTGGCCACGCAAAGTGACCACGCAAGTGACCATGCGAGATAGACGCTGTGTGGTAGTTGTGCGCAGCCTCATGCGCGCCAAATGGCTGCAAATGGCCCATGCACAACGGACATGCACCTCGTGTAAAGCAGGACCGGAAGGCTCGGAGGCTTGGCGCCAGCGAAGGGTCCGACAAAGCCGCTACAGGCTCACATGGTCGACACGTGCCTCCATCGCAGACAGTTGCACGTCACGTGATGCGCGTCACGTGACCACGATTGACCACGCCGGGTCACCGCCTCGGGCTCCCCTGGCTTGCGTACCGTGCCGGGAGGAGGCACGGAGCCTCTCTGCTGCTACCGCCAGTAGCAGCCTGTAGCCGGTATGGCGGACGGAAGTCTCACGTGCGAGAACTGCTGTGCCCAACACGCACTAGTCTAGCCAACTGTGGATGTGCGAGGTACGCAACATCCTGGTAATGCTTTACGGCTGTAATGAATGATTCTGGCGTAGCGGCACGTGGATGCTTTAAAGTGCTTGGAAGGCTTGGCAGGCTTGGCACAAGTGGGCGTGGTTCCCAGATCCATTCCTAAAGCCTACCAGTCCTACCATTAGCGTACCATTGGCGTACATTAGCGTACCAGTCCTACCAACCTGTCATTCGTTGATGGTACTTCGAGTCTCATACAAGCAGTACTAACTAAAGTTACCTGGCAAGAGGATGGAGTTCTGTCACTGCCTGGATGATACCAAGGTTTGCAGAAAAGCATAGTGATTGTGAATTATGGAACATGGTGTATTTCGAATGCTAGGGTTAAGTGGTTTAAAAAGGCGATAAATTGTAAAATTAAGGGTAAAACAAGATTAGTAATATGTAACTTCTTTAACATTAGTAGGGTTAATGGAGGGTGATAATTGGATAATATTCGTAGGTTTAATGTTAAACAAATAAAAAGGGTTCATATGTATGACGGGCAAGGGTTGTGAGTGTAAACCTTGCAGTTGTCTGGTGCCGCTTGAACCCATCAAGAAGCGACAGCTCAGAGCATGCCGTGTCACGGTCAAGGCATCGTCCAAACCGTCAAGTCCTGTCCTTGACAAACTGTCAAGTCTTGGACAAACCATCAAAGTGGACCTACCACCGGAAAAGGTTCAGCAAGTGGCCCAGGCCTGCGCTGGTTGTGGCCTGCCATGCTGGTCATTGTGCGGAGGGCTTAGCACGAGAGTCCTATGGAGGATGTTTGAAGTGGTATCTGACCGCTAGGACTTCGAAGCGACCACTCGTTCATTCAAAATTCTGTTTTCAGATGTTGGGCTTGGCTAGATTCGGCCTGAGCGCTACCTCTTTGGATCACACCAGCAGCTCACTAGTCGGCTCTGTCAACGGGTACGCCACCTCGATAGCCATGCTACCAGCTTATGCAGGGTTCTAGGGAAAAAGGAGTGAACGTGGACCTTTTTCCCATTTGTCTATCACACATGCAATATAGGGTGAACGCCAAAAGACACGACCAAGGATTTTTCTGCTTCTTTCCTCGGACCGATCTTTCGACAGCCGGCTCTTCTTGCCCTTTGCCCTCCAAACCGGCAGCCACATGGCCGGACGGCGATACCAAAGCGGGAAAAGTATGTCCCAAAGCAGATAATTCCACACGGGGTCACACATTCATGATCAATGGCGTGAGACACGCATGCATGATGCATGGCTTGTAAGTGGCCAAATGAGAAACGCCCCATTACATGCAGTTCCATCCGGTTTCGTACCCCACCCGTCGCCAGATACGACAAGGAAATTTGCAGAAAGACTCAGATAGGAGGCTCGTCCATCCTGCGTAAGGTGAGAGGCGTTTGCGCTCTATTTACGAGCCCAACTGCCTAAAGCCAGAGCTGGAACTCAAGGCACCCACCTTCTCGCAAAATTGCCATGGACTTCCGCAGACCCTCGCCATCTGGAAAGGGTACCTAGGGTGTAGGGTATACGCTAGTGGACGCCCAGGTGTAAGAGCCAACTGTGTGTCAAGCTAGTGGGCGAGATGCGGAACTCCGGACGCTGGTTTCCGAAGTAAGCTACATTCCGTAGTGTCCTGCATCATGCATAAAACGCCATGGAGATTATCTGTATCATTTCTTTTTACTTTACTAACAATTAGGCAGCATACTCGAGATACGACAAACCGCCCTTGCATGCACGGAAAAAGCTTGCATAGGGCGCCGTTTTCGCGCTCGAACGGTGACGTTTTGGGCAGCTTTTGTCTCGCAATCATATGTCATGCATACTCGAGCCGCAGCACCTAATAACCTCGCCTATTTTCCTCGGTTTACCAAAGAACACCTTCATGCAGGAAACCAATTTCGGGCCACGTTTTATGCACATGTTTCAGCACGAGAGTGTTCAATACCACATGGAGGTACCCTTGATTGGTGCCCGCAAAAGCATCGTAATGTGTCCATTAGTTCTGCTCGTCTCCCAAATGGGGTTTTCCCTGCCACCACTTTGGGGTGCCGAACACGGCATTGAGAATGCTAAACGCGGAATGTGTGGGTGAGTGTTGTTTTCGGAAGTCCACTTCCATATTTGTTTTGGAATTGTGGTTATTCTGGTGGGCGGTATCTGTTCGTTATGCGCCCAGTCCGCACATAAGCACACTAATAGTGATGTATCTGAAGCTGCATGAAGGCGAGCGTTTACGCATAGACACTTATCGGTGAACGCCAAATCTAGAGCCAGCAAACGAAAAAGGTTCTCAGGAACTTGAGACATCTCCTTATGCTATCTCTCTGTTTATCCACTACAATTTCCGAAACATGTCACCGATGCGCACCCTACCATGAAACATGGACCACTTGGGCCGGAAGCTGGACCAATGTGTGGAATGCTCATTCTCGCCGTCAGCTTCGTATCTGCCCCCGATTTCATCCATATGCACACTGACGCATTAGCGCAGTCTCAGAGTTAAAGACGGGCAAACGTGGTGGTGACTGATTTCCACGGCACGACTCACCAACAGCGCAGCGATGCATCCCCAGCCGCCACCAGAAACCACTCACCAGTGCGCTCTGTCACGAAACAAAGCATTTGGGTACTTTGGAACGCAAGACATGGTAACCTTGTGGGTTATGTTTTCGCGAAACCGGCCTACTTTTGTTCGTGGTATACAACGTATTCCCAAAATACGGTTTGCATGAGATGCGCAAAGATACATCATCATGCATGCCGATATACGTCGCGATATGCATGCCGATGTATGTGGCAATATGCATGCCGATGTACGTCGCGATATGCATGCCGATATACGTTGCGGTATGCATGCTGACATACGTTGCGGTATGCATGCTGACATACGTTGCGACATACATGACAACATGCAGTCTGCCGCATATCCTGAAGCCAGGGTTCTCGCGCCCCATGGTGGCTGTAAATCTTATAAAAGCGGGACAACTACCCACTTCTTTCATCATCAATCATGAAAGCATACCTCCTCAGCACTGTCCTCATCGGGGCATTTGCTAATGTGGCTGCCGCCGTTGAAGGCTGTCGCTTCAACAAGTACGTGGGTACGGGCTTTGACGCCGCCTTCTACAGGCTTCCCTATGGCGATACAGCTCTTGTGCAAAACCCTGATCAATTCTGGGCCACCGGCTACCAAAACAAGGGTGGACAGTTTGCTTCTTCTTCAGGGGTGCTTAATATCCAATTTGCCGGTGGTAACCCTAACCTAGTCACTCCGCAAACGGGTGTTATTTATGGCCAGACTATTACCGCCTCCAACTTTTCGGTCGTGCTTACCGGCTACTTCTATGCTTCAGAAACCGGTAACTATGTTTTTGGATTTGGAGCGGATGATGGCTTCGCAGCTTACATCGGTGGTGACGGAAGTTGTTGTGCAAACACTGAGTCTAGTGTGACACCAGTCGCTCAGTTCAAGGGAACCAAGACTGATACTACCCTCAACTCCTATGCTTATAGTGCTATTAATGTTGCTTTGGAAGCCGGCGTGTACTACCCTATCAAGCTTCTTTACGTCAATCGTTTGACTCAATGGCGTTTACTCGGAGGAGTCCAATACCCATCAGGACAGCAAACAAATACCTTTGACATGATACACCAAATTGCTCCTCAGGATGCGCAATGTTCGGAGTCGGCTTCATCTTCGGCACCACCACACACCACGACTACTGTGACTGTGCCACCCGGACCAAGCAACTCTGTTCCAGGAACTTACACTCCATCGAACTGTGCTGACCTTGAGACTTGTACTGTTCAAGTTGTGCCAACTCCTCATGTTACCACAACTGTGACTGTGCCACCAGGACCAAGCAACTCTGTTCCAGGTACTTACACTCCATCGAACTGTGCTGACCTTGAGACTTGTACTGTTCAAGTTGTTCCAACTCCCCACGTCACGACCACGGTGACTGTGCCACCCGGACCAAGCAACTCGGTTCCAGGTACTTACACTCCATCGAACTGTGCTGACCTTGAGACTTGTACTGTTCAAGTTGTTCCAACTCCCCACGTCACGACCACGGTGACTGTGCCACCCGGACCAAGCAACTCGGTTCCAGGTACTTACACTCCATCGAACTGTGCTGACCTTGAGACTTGTACTGTTCAAGTTGTTCCAACTCCCCACGTCACGACCACGGTGACTGTTCCACCAGGGCCAAGCAACTCGGTTCCAGGAACTTACACTCCATCGAACTGTGCTGACCTTGAGACTTGTACTGTTCAGGTTGTGCCAACTCCTCATGTTACCACAACTGTGACTGTGCCACCAGGACCAAGCAACTCTGTTCCAGGTACTTACACTCCATCCAACTGTGCTGACCTTGAGACTTGTACTGTTCAGGTTGTGCCAACACCTCGAATTACGACAGTCACTGTTCCTCCAGGACCTAGCCACTCTGTTCCAGGTACCTACTCTCCATCTGACTGTGACCTGGTCCCAACTTGTACTGTTGAGGTTGTTCCACCACCACACATCACCACTGTGACTGTGCCACCAGGACCTAGCCACTCGGTTCCAGGTACCTACTCCCCATCTGACTGTGACCTGGTCCCAACTTGTACAGTTGAGGTTGTTCCACCTCCACACATTACAACAGTGACTGTTCCTCCAGGACCTAGCCACTCGGTTCCAGGTACTTACTCTCCATCGGACTGTGACCTGGTTCCAACTTGTACAGTTGAGGTTGTTCCCCCACCACACATCACCACTGTGACTGTGCCACCAGGACCAAGCCACTCTGTGCCAGGTACCTACTCTCCATCTGACTGTGACCTGGTCCCAACTTGTACTGTTGAAGTTGTGCCACCACCACACATTACCACTGTGACTGTTCCTCCAGGACCAAGCCACTCGGTTCCAGGTACCTACTCCCCATCTGACTGTGACCTGGTTCCAACTTGTACCGTTGAGGTTGTTCCACCTCCTCGCATCACCACTGTGACTGTGCCACCAGGACCAAGTCACTCGGTTCCAGGTACCTACTCCCCATCTGACTGTTTTGAAGTTGCTACCTGTACCGTTGAAGTTGTTCCACCTCCTCGCATTACCACAGTGACTGTTCCTCCAGGACCTAGCCACTCGGTTCCAGGTACCTACTCCCCAACAGACTGTTTTGAAGTTGCTACGTGTACTGTTGAAGTTGTTCCACCTCCTCGCATCACCACTGTGACTGTGCCACCAGGACCAAGTCACTCTGTTCCAGGTACCTACTCTCCAT
>NKZR01001249.1:0-44498 GCA_002370795.1 Metschnikowia sp. 03-147.1 | reverse complement strand
TAGTAGGGTCTAGAACGGTGGCTGTGTCTAATCGAATAGGGAAGGTATTCTGCTAGTCATGGGTCGTGTGCTACCCATGCCGGATCTAACAAGCACAGTGGCCTGTGATATTAGTAATGCGATCAGCAGTCACATTTGTATCTGTAGTGATATCAGTATCACATTTCTATAGGATGATTCTGATATCAGCATGCAACAGGTGACATGATCACTGTAAGCCACAAACTTAAGCCTCACCCCCAGGATCAGAGCTCATCGTGGTCGGTCTATGCTATGGAGATGGCTCCTTATGTGTGGACTATGAGGTCTTACTCCTCGTCCGAGCACTCGTCTTCGCTTTCCAAATCAATGGCGTACTTGAGAAGCACCGCAGCTCCCGTCAACTGGTCCAACTGCTCGCCCGTTTCGTGGAGCGTGGAGAATATGAACACATCACCACCCTGGCTCTTGACGTCGTCGCTTAATTTGATGTAGTGCTTGCGGGTTGCAATGTCATCCGACCGGAATAGCGAGTCTGTGAGCAACAATGCCCGAACAGCCCCGGTGTCTGTGGCCTTCTGCACCTCCTTGGGGCCGTACCACGCCCGGTTGTCGTCGAGGTTGAGCACCTTCTGGAACTCCTCAAAAATCAAGGCTTCCTTGGCGAACTTGGTGTCGTCGAGCGAGCGCTGCACCGTGGGATCCTTCAACACCTCCTCCAAGCCTTGCAAGTACCCCGTGGACGAGTGCACCACAATAAACTTGGACTTGTTTTTCAACACCGTCTTGTTGTCCTCCTTGACGGCCGTGTCCAAGATGGCCTTCTGCAAAGAGCTGGCCGTGAACCCCGGCGACGCCAAAATCACCACCTTCAACTTGTCGAGATCGAGATTCCGTACGATGGTGGACAGCACCATATCGAAGAACTTGGCCAACGCCTTGTCGTGCGACGAGCCACCGCCGTCTCCGCGAGACTTCCGCGGAATCGACTTCTCGATCTTGTTTCGAAGCACCGTCATCTTGTCGGTCACCAAGCAGATATGGGCCACGCCCTCCTCCAAGACAACGGCGCCCACCTCAGCCTTCTTCTCCACGGACGAGGCTTCAATCACGATTCCATAGCTGATCTCGTCCCATTCGGGCTTGTTGATCTTAAGCGTCTTGTTGAGCTGTACCTCGGCCGTATGGTAGCTCTGGTTGGGCACATACTCGCTCTGCTCAGTGGTTTTGCCTCGGATTCTCATGACTTCGTCACTGGGCACGTAGTCGATGGACTCGACAAGCAACTTCAAATGCACATGCACACGTTCAGCCTTTCCCTTTTCAGTCTTCTTGACGTTCCTGACCGAAGAGAGCTCCACCACATCACCTTTCTGGATCAAGTTGTATAGTTGCCAGAGATCTTCCTTGTCTTGCGGCACCAACGAAAGGGACCCGCTCTTGTCCTTTTCGAGGGCGATAGTTTTGTCTAGAAGCCTCATATGATAGTGTGGTGCTGCTGTTTATTGTGCACGGGTACGCTTTGTTCCCGGGTATACTAGTGTTAGCAATGTGACTGATGCTTGACAAATTTCCGGGTACTGATTGGCGCGGCATGACGTACCTCTACATACAACCGCGTAGCCCATACATGCACATTGTCCTACCCTGGCATAACACACCTGCTCCGAGATCTATCGCAGATATGTGCACTGACGATATCCAGAGCAGAGCTTGATTGCGTGCACAGGCTACCCCGGGGTCACGTACTACACGGCATCTCATCTGCTGCATCACTGTTCATCTCTATCTAGTTCACCTTGGCCTTGACAATGGTGGAGTTCTTACAGAGCTCACCCTTGGCGTTGACTAATCTGGCTGGCTCTTTGCCCTCCACGGTGTACGTGACCTCGAAGTTCTCGGTGGTGGAGAAATGGGGCTGGATGGCTTCCCAGATCTTCTTCTTAGGGTTCAACTGCTTCTCTGGCTCGCTGTTGTAGCCCTCGAAGAAGAGCTTGTCGCCTGGCTTGGACCCGGCAGGAGGGTTGACAAACTCAACCTTGTCTTCAGTAGACGCACACAAGACCATGGCACACGACTTGACGCCTCTCATGTTCACGGGCTTCAAGTTGGCCACACACACAACGTATCTCTCCTGCATGTCAGGCAACTCCACGTACTTGACCAAGCCTGAACACACGGTTCTGGGACCCTCGGCATCGCCCATGTCGATGGTGGACATGTACAACGAGTCTGCATCTGGGTGCTTGACACATTTCTGGATGAATCCCACTCTGAGGTCAACCATGCCTGGGTTGGGGGGCACGGCGGCGGCGGCCTGCTTGGCTTGCTGCTCGGCCTTAGCCTTGGCCTTGGCCTCCTTCTTGGCCTTGGCGGCCTCGGCACTGGCCTTCTTGTCCTCTTCACTAGGAGCCTTCTTATCCCTCTTGGCATCCTTGGCGTCAGCCTTGGCCTCCGCTTTGGCAGGAGCCTTGACCTCTCCTTTGCCTTGCTGTGCTGCCTTTTCTGCAGGCTTCTTCTTCTCCTTGACTTCTCTCTCCACAATGGCATTGACATCCACGGTCAATCTCTCCGACTCGGGAACTTCCACCAAGGTGTTCTGAACCAAGTCAGCCCATCTCAAGATGTGTCTGAAGCCGCCGTATTGCTCAGTCTTCCACTGGGTGGCAAGGGGCAAGACCTTGGCGAACAACTGCAAGTCAACAGGAGCAGGGTTGTTTCCAGCCACGAAGGTCTTGTTTCTCAAGTTGTCATTCAATGTCTTCAAGGTTTCTGGCTCGTCCAATCTGCTGGAGAGAGTGTGGAATTGGGCGGACAAGGCTTTACCCTCGGCAGACAATTCTGGGAAAGCGGAGGCGGAAGCTGTGGAGACGTCTTTGAGAGAGAACTTCTCAAACAGGTTGACGAAGGCGGCCATTCTGAGTCTATTGATTATGCGTGATATGATGGAGGAGATGCCAGGCGATATAGGGCTCACTATTTCACTATGGAAAATTTTGGCTGCGCACGTGACCAGCGGGGCACTCTCAGCAGGAGATTTCGACGGTTTAGATTAGGCTGTGGTAACTACGACGGGATAAATGCCAGGCCGGTTTGTTTATCTATGCCCTCTACATGACTAGGCGCAGAAAGGCTGCGCATTGACACCGTGGACAAGCTCACGTTAAAGGCCAAGCTCACGTCAAAGGCCAGGCTCCGCAAAAGGCCAAGCTCCGTATAAGACCAAGCTCCGTAAAAGACCAAGCTCACGTAAAGCACGACAGAAGAACACGACAAAGGGCACAGAGGAATACGACAGAGGTAACAGAAAAAGGAGCCCAGACATGGAGCAGTAAACCTAAGCCTTCCCTTGCAGCACGGCCTTATCTTCCTCAGAATAAAAGAAGCCGTTCTCCCACCGAATGGTGTCCATGGTGTCCATCATGAACTGCGTCTCTTTCCATGGAACCACCTCGCTCTGGTGCTTTCCTGCCTTGATGGCCTCTGCAGCGGCGTTCGCCTCGTAGATAAACCCGTGGTGACCGCTCTTAATGATGTCGTCCTCAATCTCAATGGGTGTCTTCTTCTCATCCTTGAACACGACCCGCAAGCGTCTTGGCTGGGCTGGATTGATCGCATAAATCTCCAAGTGCCCTTCAGTTCCGTCGACTCTCAAGAATGGAGAAAGGCCATCCACAAGGTTGGAGCATGTGAGCACCGCCTGCTTGCCATCCTCGTACTTGACAATGTAAGTAGCCAAATGGTCGACCTTGTCTTTGGGATCGAGTGTGAGAAACGACTTCACCTCGTACTTGGCACCTGCAGGCTGGTTCATCAAGATCCTGCTATACGTCAAAGGGTAAATGCCAATGTCCAAGGTGGCGCCAGCTGCAAGGGAAATGTCTCTGCTGCGAGAGGTCTCTGGAGTGTTGGGCAAGTCGAAGTTGAAAGACATGTCCACTCGCAAACGATGGACGTCTCCAATGAGCTTCTTTTCGTACAAGATGTCGCGGGCATGGCTGATTATGGGGAAGAAACGAGTCCAGACCGCCTCCAAAACAAAGAGGCCCTGCTTCTTGGCGTACTCGAGCACTTCAGTGGCCTCGGCGCCGGTCACGGTGAAGGGCTTCTCACACAAGATGTGTTTTCCGTGCTTCAAGGCAGAGAGCATCTGTTCCTTGTGGAATGAGTGAGGCGTACCGATGTATACTATATCCACATCGGGATTGGCATAGAACTCGGCGTAGTTCTGAGACACGGCCTGGATGCCGTGGTTGTTCTCCTTTGTGACTTCGAACTGCTTCAAGAAGTCGTTTCCCTTGGATACCAGCGAGCTGCCCACGGCCGCAATGGCATGGGTTTTCTCGTTGTTTTTGTTGCTCAAGACAATGTCGTGGGCAAATTGGCCCGAGATGTTTCCGGCACCGAGGATTCCCCACTTAAGCATGTTGTAATGTTGTAGTGTGAAATGTGGAGAGAAGGGCTGGGGCAGAAGTACTTATATGCGCGGCCAGTGCGGGGACTGCCAATTTGAGACATGTAGCGCTGATTAGTAATACCCGTACACCGCAAAGCTGGGTGGGACGGCAGTGTCGTATAGACCGCTTGGTTGCGCTACAATGTGGCCCATCTAGGGACGAAGTGTGGCCAAAAACACGCTGCTCCATGCGTCACGTATCAGACAGGATTAGAAGCTACATGTCTCGGAAAGAAAACCCGCTCACCTGCACACTCGCCAGGTTGCATGGATAATTGAATAGAAATGAATAAAGAATAATTAAAAAGGTGATTGAATGATTTATTGAATAGGATCCTGAATGAACTTTATCGAATAGAATCCTGAATGAAATTTATTGAATAGAATCCTGAATAGAATTTATAACTTCTAGTGCAAGGATGAGTGCATTGAATAATGCAGCTGACGAGACAACGGTGACGGTAGACAACAGGTTACGACAGACAATACACAGACATCAGAACACAGACGAGACAGATAACCCATAACGACAAAACACAGGCACCATGTTGCCCAATTGATTGGGTGGACTGCAGGCGGACCGGAATACGCTAATTTTGGCATATTTTAACAGGAACTAGCTTTTAGCGCTGCATGCGTGGGGAGACCGGATGCAACCTGCTCCCATGTAACGTTGCGCGCAAAATGCCGCACGTTATCACATTATAAATGGCCACGATATCTGGGGTAATGCACCATCATCGCTTGGCTCAATTGCCCAAACTCAAAAACACTCGCGAAAACTCAACCAAACACTCAACCAAACACTCAACCAAACACTCTACCAAACATGCTGCACCACCAGAACATCGAAGACGTAGGCTTCACGGTTGTCAGAGGCTTCCTCAGCAAAGACGAGGTTGAAAAGTACATCAAGGCCGCCCGCGCCGTGGTCCAGTACGCCAGAGACGGCAACTGGAAGGATGTCCGCACCCGGGGCAAGCAGTTTCCGCCGTGGCCCAAGAACTTCAGCCCCGACATCTGGGGTGTTTCCGGCTTGTTGCACCCGGACTTGAAGGACATGTCCCTCCCGTTCCAGGAATTGTACTCCAAGGAGAGCTTGTTGGCCATTGCAGCCGACATATTGCAGGCCACAAACGACCAATTGTCCATGGAGCTCTTCAACATGCTCATCAACCCGCTCACAGACTTCGGCTTGGACTGGCACCGGGACCTGATCCGGCCGGAGGTGACGCCGGAAGAAGAGGCCGTGCAGCTCTTGGAGCACCCATATGCAGGCACGCAGTTCAACTTGGCCTTGACGGAGGACAGCTGTTTGATTGTGGTGCCCGGCTCCCACAAGCGCTTGCGCACGGAGGAGGAGCGGGAGAAGACGCTCGACGACAGCCGCAAGGAGCACATCACGGGCCAGATCTCCGTGGACTTGCACCCGGGCGACGTGGTGTTCTACAACAACAACATCTTGCACCGCGCTCAGTACTCGGCCAAGCAGGAGCGCTTGACGTTGCACGGGTCGTACGGCCACAAGACAAAGGGCAAGGCGCGGGCCAAGGGCATTTTGCAGCACGGCGTGGCCAAGTGGCTTGACGACTTCACCCCGATCAACAGCAACATGCAGTCCTTGAAGGACGGCTTGGTTGCCATGGTCAAGGAGTACGGCGACCAAGACCTTGGCTTCGCTTTGGACGGCTAGTGAGCTTTGGGAGACCGCGTTAGGAAGAAGTGTACTTTAGCAGTAATAGAGTGTTTACCATAGTGAGTTTTACCATAGTGAGTGTAAGTGAGTTTTACCATAGTGAGTGTAAATGAGTTTTACCATAGTGAGTGTAAATGAGTTTTACCATAGTGGGGCATGCCCGGGACGCTATGTCCCGGCGGACCGGGGCTAGGTGCGGTGGTTTGTCTGGCTTGCGGCCGCCCGTACATGAAGCCTGGGGATTGGTGCAAATTTCGGGCTCGCGTGCAACTCCGACCTGAGCATGCGTGAAGAGCTAAGCCGAGTGCCCCGCGCAGACGCATCTCAAGTCTCTGGGGAAACTTGACGAAGCGCCAACAAAGCGATATTCCTGACGATGGGGTCCGACAAACCAGACAAAACCGTACGTGCCGCCCGAAGCCCCAGCGCCCAAACACATACTAACCTCAGAAACGGAAAAAAATCTCGTGGGCTTGCAACCATTGTAACAAGGCCCACATCACCTGCGATGAAGCTCGGCCGTGCCAAAGATGCATTCAAAGGGGCCTTCAGGACTCGTGTGAGGATGCCCCCAGGAAAAAGAAAAAGTACTTGGATGACGTGCCCGTGTCGCTAGTGCCGTCCATGCACAAGCCCGAGCCACGGAGCTCTGTCGCCGGCGAAGAAACCCACGCACCGAGCCAGGACCCGGCTTTGGACACCATGATATACGACTTCGAGGCCCGCAATCCGCAACTACTACAGGCCACGGTGTTCCAGCACAGCGCTTCGCTTCCAAACTACTTCGACCAGCCGCCGCCCGCCATGCAGCCAATGGAGCAGGCGCCTCAGTTCTCCGAGAACACCATGGGCTACTACCGGGAGCCGCTCGACTCCTTTTACCCCAGGGGGGAAAACAACACGTACCAGAAGGATATCTACTCGAATGGGCTAGACCGCAAAAGACCCAACTTCGCGTCTCTGGCGGCCGACATGGAGTATTCCACCCTCTCGAACATTCTCAGTGTACACCACACCAACCCTAGCTCCAACGAAGAGGCGCCCAACTCCAATGTCCACTCCCCGGCACTATCGCCTCATGGCGGCACGCTCATGAACTCGCCGTCCTCCCTTGTAGTGAACTCGTACGCCGCACAGGTCTTCACCCACGGGGAAAGTGCAGTGGACGGCAGGCTACCTTTCGATGTCCGCATCAACCAGTACATCTTGGGCAAGACCCCGTACTACCGAAGCGTTCTCTTTCCTGACGTGATTGAGGCGCTTCTGAGCGAAGGCGCCCGCTCGTACTCCGAACTGGCACTCTCTTTCAGCATTGCCATTCCGCCCGAGAACCACGAGTCAAACAGCCTCTTCACGGCGAACAACCCTCTCTTCAAGGCGCCCGAGGAGATCTACGCCAAGATCTCCAAACCCTTCTCCTACACTCCGGGCTACCACCGCTTGATCGCCTACTTGCGCAAACGGTTTCCCAAGGATATGTTGGTGAAGCTAGCAAAGTCCATGGCGGTGTACCGGCCGTCTTTCATTGCATGTACGAACTCTCTACGAGAATCGGACCTTATATTTATGGAGCAGTGCTTCCAGCGGACGCTACTCACTTACAACGATTTCATCAGAATCAGCGGCACGCCCACCATTGTATGGCGAAGAACTGGCGAGATAGCCTACGTGGGCGACGAGTTCTGTATTCTCACGGGCTGGACCAAGCAGCAGTTGATTGGCTCTCGCTCCATGTTCATTGTGGAGTTGTTGGACGACAAGTCGGTGGTGGAGTACTTTGAGCTCTTTTCCAAAATAGCCTTTGGCGACTTTCTTGGCGCCACCATGACCGAGTGCACGCTCCTTACGCCCAAGGGTGCGAGGATCCGAGCGGCGTGCATCTGGACACTCAAGAGGGATGTTTTTGGTATTCCCATGATGATCATCGGGAACTTCTTGCCCATAGTGTGACCATGGCCTAGGACAGTCCTACGCCCATACTCGGGGGTGTTTGTTTCACATATGTACATTTATACACCGTGTGAAATGAAGGTAACGAGGCTGCAATCTCCTCCATTGCACTGGTAGTTTTCCACATATTCAAAGCTGCCAGATTCAAAACTGCCAGATTCAAAACTGGGGTGCGCCCATATCTACACGTGACCGCGCATTGCCGCAACAAGATCCCAAACGCTCCCCCTGTTCTGCACTTCTCCTGCCAGATCGCCCTTGCACTCGCTACCTTCACGAATCGGTAAATCTTGCTACATTGCATAACCCGGCTGCAATTCCTAGTAGCCGACTTTCTCCGCATTTTTTGTGCTGCCCAATAGCACCCTGAAGGTACTGTATGGCCAGACCGCCAAAGACGAAAAACCGACTCTTTCTTCTGGCCCTGCTACTCCAATTTTAACCCAAGACTCATGCAAGATATGAACAGCAAATTGGTTGGCGCCGTAGCCATCATTTGTCTCGGGTCCCTACAGTTCGGCTACCATATGGCGGAGTTGAACTCGCCTGGCGCCATTCTTTCGTGCCAGGCCAACGCGCCAGGATCCACCGCTTACGAGGCCTCCTTTTTTGGGCTGCATGGTTTCAAGAAATGCATTGAGCTCTCCTCCGAGCAAATTGGCCTCGCAACCTCGATCTTCAGCTTTGGAGGCTTGATCGGCCTGTTCTACATTGGCTCGGTCGCCGATGCTATTGGCAGGCGTAAATCCGCATTGATTCATAATGTCTTCTTCTTTATGGGGTCTCTCCTCAACGGGAGTGCAAACTCCTACTCGACGTTGCTCTTAGGCCGGTTCATAGCCGGAATCGGTGCAGGCTCGGCGTTAGTGGTCACATCTTTGGTCATCAACGAGATTGCCCCGCCAAAATCCAAGGGGTTCCTTGGATCCATGAACCAGGTGTCTATCAACGTGGGTATTCTATTCACTCAAGTACTTGCTCTCTGGTACTGCAACGACAATGACTGGAGATTGCTTTTATTCATCGCCGCTGCCATTGCCTTCGTCAATTTTGCGTTAATCCACTTTTATATGGTAGAATCGCCCATGTGGCTTTTCAACAAAGGTTTGGCAAGCCAGGCTTTCAATGTGCTTCACTCTTTACGCGGCGGAGAATACTCCACGGCCAAAGATGAGGTGAATAGCTGGCGCCACGCTCCAGTTCCTGGCTCCGCGACCACGACAGTCGAGGCTGGCTCTCTTTTGCAGGAAGAAGGAGTAACAGCTGCTAGCAATGTGACGGTGAGCTTGAAGGAGTATTTGCGGTCGTCAGAGTACAATAATTCCAAGCTCGTGGGCACAGGCATCTTGGTGTTCCAGCAGTTTTGCGGAATCAACTCTATTATTTTCTACGGGGTGTCGGTTTTGATCAACATATTTCCCGAGGCAGCGGTTGTTATCAACTGTTTGATCTCGATTGTGAACACGGTGGTGACCTTCAGCGCAGCACCTATGGTCGACAAGTTGGGCCGCAAGCCACTTCTTCTGGTCTCCGTTACCATGATGGGTTTGCTGTCTCTAATTTTGGGTTACGGAATCAGCACCTCCAATGCTATATTGTCGATCATGGGCACGTTCACATACATAACGTTCTTCGCGGTGGGCTTAGGGCCTATCCCATTTTTGTTGGTGGGAGAGGTGACGCAGCCGAAGGCCAAGGCACTGGCGCAGAGCTGGGGTGTGACCATGAACTGGTTGGCCACATTTATTGTCGGCTACTTCTTTCCCATCATCAAGAACTCTTGGGTGGGTGCAGGGGTGTACTACATTTTCGCAATTATGTGTGGGATGGCGCTTTTGTTCATCCGTAACTTCATTCCCGAGACCAAGGGTTGTGATAGCTACGAGGAAGTGTGGAACTAGTTAGTTGCCTAGCCAAAGATAGCTAGTTAGTATCTTGAACCAATCTGTATTGTGTCTGGCCGGGAGCCGACCGAGGCACACGTGCGCGTCAGTAGGGCTTCTGCCCTGACGGCTGTTGCGTGCGCTCCTCACAGCCTGTATACAATGCCACTGCCAGTGCGAGAGCCTCCGGGGACGCTGCGCAGCCTGGAGGAAAAAAGAAAATTTCAACAAATTTTTTTAACACCATCTAGTTAATCAA
Source organism: Metschnikowia sp. 03-147.1 (assembly GCA_002370795.1). NCBI lineage: Eukaryota > Fungi > Ascomycota > Pichiomycetes > Serinales > Metschnikowiaceae > Metschnikowia > Metschnikowia sp. 03-147.1. Next base: position 34,275 of record NKZR01001249.1, on the reverse strand, counting down.
ACATGCCTACCAGACTCAGTAAGACCAGAAAGCATAGAGGACACGTTTCCGGTATGTACACCAATAGCCCGTGAAAGTCACGGGCATGACAAAGAGACATTTGGGAAGGAGACACCAGGGAAGAAACACTTGGAAAGAGAAACTTGGAAGAGAAACTTGGAAGAGAAACTTGGAAAGAGACACTTTGGTCAGTTGCCCAAATCCATTCGAAAATCATCCAAAAAGCACCCGTGTTCCATGTTATATCAACGACTCAGTTCAATGTCTCATATGCCAAAATCGCATAATACTAACTATTACAGCCGGTAAGGGTAGAATTGGTAAGCACAGAAAGTCTCCCGGTGGACGTGGTATGGCTGGTGGTCAACACCACCACAGAACCAACTTGGACAAATACCACCCAGGTTACTTCGGTAAGGTCGGTATGAGATACTTCCACAAGCAAAGAAACCACTTCTGGCAACCAACTGTCAACGTTGACACCTTGTGGTCTTTGGTTGAAGAGGACAAGAGAGAACAATACCTCAAGTCTGCTTCTGCTTCTGCTGCCCCAGTCATCGACGTCTTGGCTCACGGTTTCGCCAAGGTCTTGGGTAAGGGTCAATTGCCACAAGTTCCAATCATCGTCAAGGCCAGATTCGTTTCCAAGGAGGCTGAGCAGAAGATTAGAGCTGCTGGTGGTGTTGTTGAGTTGATTGCTTAAGCGAGCTCTAGACACTTGTTTTAATAGTTGAAAACCTTACGTCAAACCATACGTAGAATAGCGCGCCTGCCGCCTGGGGTCACTAGGCTGCGATAGGAATGTGGCCGTCCTCCTATGCATCCATGGTGGCATATCCCCTGACAATAAATAAAGTTCAAGCCCTTTGTCGCCATACCCGTTTGAGTGGAGCTGGCACCTGCCGCTGTCTGCAGGAGCATTGTTTACCTAGAGTTACCTCAACATCGAGATGCAGAGGCTAAGAATTTTCTCATAGCCCTGTCACAATTCTCTCCCGACCATGAGCTGGAAACCCGAGGCCGTCCTTCCCAAAAGGATCTCAAAACTCCTACAGAGCAAAAATCCCATCAACAGCATGTTGGCATTCACACAGATTGTGCAGCTCTTGAAAACTCAACCTCGAACTGGGTGGGTCGACAAAGGCCTTCCAGTGGGGAAAGTGGAGTCGATCGCAGACCACATGTACCGAATGTCGATCATCTCCATGGCCATTCCAAATAGCAAAATCCTGATTGATAAGTGCGTGAAGATAGCGTTGGTTCACGACATAGCGGAGTCACTTGTGGGTGATATCACGCCGTTTGGCGGTGTGTCCAAGCAAGAGAAGCACAATCGGGAACGCTCGGCTATAGAGTATTTGGCTGGAGTTATGGCAAACTACAACGCAAGGTTTTCCAGCGAGATGAGGGAGTTGTGGTTGGACTACGAGGAGATCCGATGCTTGGAAGCGAGATACGTCAAAGACATCGACAAGTTCGAGATGATCCAGCAAGCATGGGACTACGAGCAGGAGTACGGACTCACATATGACTTGTCGGAGTTCTACGCCTCCAGATCAGGCATAGTGACGCCTGAAATCGGCGAATTGTGTGACGAGTTGATTAAGCAGAGGTCCGAGTACGTCGCAGAGCTTGCAAAAAAGAAGAAGGATGCCGAAGATTAGTCCAAGCCTGTTTACGCTATGACAATCGTCAGTTCGATGATGATTACGAGAGAGACGCTGAAGTCGAGCCGTCTCGATGAAGTGCCTCGCATCTGCAGCATATAGATCCGTACATCCCACGTAGATACTTCCACCACGCCACCACGAATTTGGCCCAGTCTCCGGTCTGTATCAACATGACACAACCACAGGATCCGAAGCCAGAGGTCGGTGTAACGGGCCGCAAAATTATATACGACAAAGATGGCAAACCGTATGTCTCAAGCAACTTCAATCACTTAACCAATGTACTAATATTAGATGTCGCTCGTGCAACAATCTTTTGGACTTCCAAATGGCCAGTGGGAAGATAAAGTCTACGCCCAAGACACAAAAAGCCGCCTCCTCAGAAACCAGCTCGGGCTACAAGAAAGAGGAGCCTGCGGACGTAGAGACTCTTGGAAAGTCCTCATGGACTCTTCTTCACCTGATAGCTGCAACTTACCCCGAGAATCCGACGTCCAAGGAGCAGGCAGACATGAAGTCGTTCGTAAAGCTATTTGGTAAGTTCTATCCTTGTTGGTTTTGTGCCGAAGACTTCAGGGCCTACGTGGACAAGAACGAGCCGAACACAGAAACACAGGATTCTTTCGGGAAATGGTTGTGTTTTGCCCACAACAATGTGAACGAAAAGCTAGGAAAGCCCAAGTTCGACTGTAACTTGTGGAAGAAGAGATGGAGAGACGGTTGGGATGAATAACTTGTACATAATCCAGAAATAGAGATATTGACGACTCTTTTTGAGAGGATGGGATGTAGACTATGCATGGTCTTTAAAGATATGATTTACATGGCAGCTAAGCGCATTGATTGAAGTTGTAGGACATCTAGTAAATTTGTTTGATGAAGTGGGTCAACTCCTCGACCACATTTCCATCAGGGGATGGCTTCAACGTGTCAGACACCATTTGCTTCTTCAAGACCACTACGGATGGGATCTTGTTGACCACAAACGTCGACATAAGCTCGCGGCCACCTGGAGAGTCACACGCAATACTAGCCAACTCGACAGGCTTGGAATTGTCCAAGGGATATTGCTTTGCATCCGAAAGAATGTCGAAGAGTGCTTGAGTAACCTTGTTGCAGTTTTTGTCGCCTGGAATGGTGAAGTTCAACAAGAGCGGATTTTTAGTGAGCACTATGTTACCCAAGTCAGCGGATGACTCAATATAGGATGGGAACAAGCGATTCTTTGTGGTGATTTTGCTGGGGCTGGGGGGATAAATCATCTTCCGGTTGTACTTGGTGAGCCATCCAAATAAACTGCGTGAGGGAATGAGCTTGGGGAGTAAGACCCTTGAAGCTAGCGGAAGATGGCCTGGGCGAATTAAAGAAAACATGCGGACTCTTATGTGGGTGGAGATGTAGGTTATAAGCCCGAGCGAGCTAAAGTTGCGGGAGGCGTAAGCGGAATGTGGAGTAGCGGTGCGGCGCTAGCAAAGCGAAAGGCAACTTGGGAACACTTGCAAAAGGAGTGAGGCCAGCTTTGGTCCAAACTGTAACCAGTATTTTAAGATTGTAGTGCTAGGTGTTTAAAGTGCAGATTTTTTTTCCTCTGAAATTTCCAGGTGGGAAGTGTCTTCGTGGATAGTATTCTGGGGTAACTGTCTCACACCGTCTGGTTTCTGGAAATATGCAAACTGCCCTCACGCTTTCAGAAATTGCTGAATCAACCAAATTACATATTTCTATGATGCCTTTAAAATTTCTATAAAACCGCATACCTGTGCCCATGGCCACACAGTCAAGGACTTCCTACTAATAAATGTATGGAGTTCGTCTTACTGTTCCACGGGCCTGCTTGACCGTCAATCTACGGCTAGCACAGGCCGGGGTCTAGCCCATGAGACGCAATGCGGTTTCCACTGCTGCAAATGTTCCTGCGCTGCATGGTACCGCTCTCACTAGACATGGCACGATTCCTTTCCAAAAACCACGCACACCGCCTGTGGCCCATATGTGTCTAGTTGCTGCTAGGATGCTGCCGTTGAATTTGGACTTGGCCCCAAACCCGTCGCTTTGAATGTTGCTTTTGATCACGTCAAGCGGATAACTGCTCAACCAAAGCGCATTGCCCGCTAATGCACCACATCCGAGAAGTTCAAATGTCGACACCTGCTCCCGCTTCGTGTGTCCGTGGTGCTTCGACACGTACTGAAGCAAGGACTCGTATGTGAGAAACCACACACCATACGCTTGGCACTCGCGCGCCAAAGTGATGAGTGTTCCTCTATAGAGCCCCACCAAGCCATTCGTTCCGTAGATGTTTCTGACCGTTTGCATTAGCGACGTGTTTCCCGTGCTAGACTGACTGAGTATCCGAAGCTGTTCAACGGGCGCGGTGATAGGAGTATTGACTAGCCCAGCCATGGCACCAGCGATGTATGTCTCGGGCCAAAGCAGAAGCTCTGTGGCGCCGCTTCTTTTCAAAAGCTGTCTCTTTGTTTCTAGAAAGCCATAGAACTGGAGCGAAACACACGCACCCACGCCAAAAAGTGGGGCGGTGGTCCCTTTGTAGAACGCCAATGGCCCTTCCTTGCGGATCACCTGCTTGATGATATCCACTGAGGAAGTGCTGGATGAAGTCTGGAGTCGAATTTTCACCAAGTCAGCAGGCTGCCCAATGAGCACTTGCGTGGCACCGCCGATAAACCCGGCAGTTATGTCTTTAGCCTTTCTGCTGAATGAATCGTCCACCGACATGAGAGATGAAAGGGGTACGGGAAACTCATTGACTTGCGCCTTGATAAGTAGCTCATTAGACAAGCGCACGTGACTGTCGTGGGTGCAAATGAGGCATCCACAACACGGCAAGATTACTTAACCTTTCAGTGGAGTCCACCTCGTTTAGGGTTGTTTGCCTACATGGCCCAGTTCGGAATTCGATTGATGTATTGTCTGATATGGAAATCAATGCAAGTGCTGCTGCTAATGCCGCGATGGTACTTAGCAGGAAGTATGCGTACTATGTACTGAAGCCGATACTTTCGGCTGGTCTTGTTCGTCCCCTAGCTCTCTATGAATTAATCAATCATTGAGTAGACCTCCAATCGACATGGTATTCTTCTTAGTGCCGTTGGACTTGAACGATTCAGTGAAGTCAACAGCAATTGGACGGGCCACCTTTGCATCAGACTCTTCACTGACTTTTTTCTCTGTGCTGTCAGGAGTAGATGATACCCGAGGAGGACTCGATCCCGCGTAATTGATTGGAGGAAGTTTTATGGGAGCAACTCTTGACACAGGGGGACTCAGATAGTTGACCTTCGGTATATTGGGGCTCTTCTCTGGCAATGCCATTGGTGAATTAGGCACTGCAATGTGCTTTTCCATTGAGAAGCCGTTCGCACGGGGACTCTGCGGATAGGCATATTGCTGGGGAGGTCTGCCCGAAGCCGGCATTTGTGGCGGTGGCAGATGTTGTACAAAACCAGAGGCTTGAACTAGTGATGGGGCCAGGTATTGATGGAAACCTGGTGGCGCGGATTGAATCGGAACGGAAGGAGGTGGTGGGCCAGGCAAAGGACCAGGGCCGTTGGGCAACCGACCATAACCCGAGTAAGGTGGGTAGTATGCTGCTGAATTTTGGAAAGACGGCACATTGCTTGCCATCTGATTAGGCGGAACACGAGCTTGTTGCTGGGGCAGCAAGTAAATGGGGGCCTTCTCATGCGAATTAGGAGTCAGCCTAGGAGGTTGCTTGCGTATGGAGTTTGAAGACATACGAGTAGGCGGTGGAGTGTTGGCGGACGATGCCTGGTCTGATATATCATCGATTTTTTTGCCGTTGGGCTGCAATGTTCTTTTTCTCCGCTTGATGGTGCTGCGCTTCATGCGCACGGGCCTATGGCTTCCGTGGAGCCTGTAGTACAAGCCACAAGCATTGCAAATAGTGTTTCCTGCATCGTCACGACGCCATAGCGGAGTGATGGTACTGGAGCAGTTGAAGCACGCGATAGTGACATTTTCCTCATCCTCGCTCAGTTTTGGCAGGGCAGTGGCCTTCTCTCGATCCAACTGTCCGCGGATCAACATGCGGTTGTCGTAGGCAGGGCATCCCTTGCAAGCCTCCGAGCCACCAGTTCCATTACACGACCCGTCTCCTTTACAAGAGCCTTCTTCGTCTTTACAATGGACAGTATTCGGGGCTCGCTTCAAGTTGACAGGTCGCTGGTGGTTATTGGACCGTAGATATAGACCACACGCATTGCATATTAGCAGGCCGTCGGGTGCACGGCGCCATAGCGGTGTCTTTGTGGTTCCACAGTTGCTGCACACGTGCTTGAGTGGATCCAGGGCGTCGGAATTCTGGTTGGCGTCGGCTTGAGAGACGAGTAGAGTATCGGATTTAGAAGGTTTCGAGGCGTCTCTGGTGTTGAGGTCCTTGGTGTCTCCAGCAGTGTCTCGTGCCTCTCCGTCCTTGGGGTCTGTATCGGAGCTGTTGGCTACGTCCTTGGCGTCACGCTCTGGCTTTATCAGGATATCAGCCTCCAGAGGGGGTCTGGCGGAGCCAGGACTTCGAGGGGCAAGAGCCGGGGTGCCCACTTCTTGCTTGTGGGCCATTGCTTAATAACGAGGATATTAATACGAATGAGTGTCGAAACCGGGCCACATAGCCAAGGTGGCGATGAGTAGTGGTAGTATGGAGGTGGTTGAGGTAAGCCTTAACGGATGCTGTTGGTATTTAGCGATAGGCTCAGATGTCGATTTGTGCACTTGCTTGCAGAGAGGAAGCACGCCAGAGAAGTGGGGGCACAAAGATCGGGTGGGAATGGAAATGGGCACTGGGTGTGGGAATGGCGTTGTAATCTCAAGGGCCGCTGCTCGGACGGCCACTGCATACATAATATACGGGTACTGTCTGGCAGCAGTTCGCAGTGCTCAGGGTGCCAGGTGCGGTGGCCAATTAAAAGTGAGCTATTCATAATCAAAAAAGGGTATAGTCGATCGCTGCGGCGCTCAACACGCTTTACTGCAACCAGCAGCAGGCAGGAGCACTGCGTGTGGAAACGACGCCCGGGCGCTTTCGGCTGGCTTTCGTTTGACTGTTTCATACGTTCTGCTCTACATTGTTGGCCGACATTCCGAGCGTACGCACGAGGAAGCAGGCGAACACGATGGTCTTTTTCGCAGCTAGAGGGCCTGCGCAATAATGTGAGCGGACACAGGCTGATTAGAGTTTCAGAATGCTTCCAGTGCAGGCAGACCAGCAGGGGATTTTCCGTTCGTCAGAGTCTCGACTTGCTTGGGGCCATCCATGGATGTGCGACCACGGACGCCAGGTGACCCTTTGGCGGGCTCGCTTTCTGGCAAAGGCATTTACAGGGTAGTGAAAAACGAGTGTTAATTGGCGAAACTCATTTGCCGCGTTACCTCACGGTCTCGGTCGATAGAGCTGCGACATGCGCGAAAAAACCTGCTGTATTGTCATTGCTCATGCACTGAGTGCTTTGACAGGGATTTGCGAGACGAGATGGGCGCAGCCCGAAGGACGCCTGGTGGCAGCCAAGAATAAGATCACCAAACACTGGGGAACCGTGTGTATACGAAGCCGCTACGGAGCTCCGCGGGATGGCACATGCAGAATAGCGCCAAATGCCTCGGCCTCATCACGGGAGGGCACATAGACTCTAGAGTCCACAGGAAAGCAGCTCATGCATAATCTTCGCCAAAACATTCCGCCGGGGCCGGATTAACCTATCAGAAGAAATCGCTCGTGCAGCTGGCCGGGCGGCATGCAACGTACAGTGGTTGTCTTAGCTAACACCAAAGGTACTAACACCAAAGGTAACATACCACTCAGGCTTGGAGGCCCGCACTGGGGCGACGCCCACAGCCGTAGGATGCACGTCAGATTTTCAGATGCACTACACGATGCTCGCGCCAGATCTTGGGAGGTTGTTGAAGATATGGAGAGCAATGTCTGCTAAGCGGTAAGGGCTTTCAGTAGGGTTTCAGTAGGGTTTCAGTAGGGTTTCAGTAGGGTTTCAGTCGGGTTCCAGTAGGGTTCCAGTAGGGTTCCAGTAGGGTTCCAGTAGGGTTCCAGTAGGGTTCCAGTAGGGTTCCAGTAGGGTTCCAGTAGGTTTGAGTTGACTCGAGGACGTGGAATTACTGATTGCAATCTAGCCGCGGCTGTTCATTCGGTGGCAGAAATGCTACCTGAATAAGCTACGCAGCCGCATAATTGGTCATGCGTGTACTGAGTGGTGGATTGCTGATGTGATTGGCTGTATAGTGAGGTTGGAGTAGGGGAAGTTCAGGGTGTCATAATCAAATCATAATCAGATCAGAATAAATCATAATCAGATCAGAATAAATCAGAATAAATCAGAATAAATCAGAATAAATCAGAATAAATCAGAATAAATCAGACAACAGAGTACAGCACAGCACTAGAGGCTGCACTCGAGAGGAAGCACTACATGAGCAGATTAATTATGGTGCCAGAGAAATGCGTGCACCCCAAGTCTAAATCAAAGACTAATTAAACAAACCCAAATGAAGCGAAGTGAGATCCTCGGTGCGTGGCCTGTATCTACCATCTAGCGTGTCCAGTGGTTCTCATAACTGTTGCCCCATCAGGCTCGCAGCCACCCCAAAGCTTACCCAATGCGGAAATTCCTGACCAGGTCATTCGCCCGTCTTGACCCAGTGCCTGCCTTGTGCACTCTACACAAGTTGTCTGCAACGACGCCGCCGGATGAGTCTCGACGGCCCGCCTCACGTCGCCAACCGCGTGTACGTCATGGCACCAGAGGTGGTAGCGCGGACCATGTCTTTCGCGTTTGTTTATCCCCCTTTGTTGTTTACCCGCGTTTTCGTTGGCGCCTCAAAACAAATGCTAGCGGTTTCGCCGGATCCCTGGCGCGCACCAGAAAAAAACATACACTCCTTCACGTAGTTATCTTTCCGACACTCGAACCGCACATCCCCCGAAGTTCTCTTCTCCAGAGATACACTTCAGCTGCCAAGTCTGCTCCATCCCAAGCCGTTTGATTAAGAGTCGCTTGGTGACTTGTCTAGACTCTTGCTACTCTGCGTGCCAGGCTTCAATCTGCTGATAGGGGCGGTCTATAAATTACAACAAATCCTCGCTTTGGGTGTCATTCTTCCACTTCTTGGAGAGGGCGTTTTATGGGGCTGAAGTTATCCGCTTTCTTGCCGCCACAAGCCATCACCATACTTGCTACTCGATTGCAACCCTGGCTTTTGTCTAGAGACAGACATTTTGCATAAGCATCCCTACCATTCCAGAACGCTCCTAGAAGCCAATATCTTTGTCTCCTTTCACGAACGGGAGAGAGGCTGCGGACCCACGATTTCTTCCTCAAGATGAATGATGAGGTACGAACTCCGTCCAAGAAGACGCTCGCCCACCAGCCGAGTTTGACCCACTTTTCTAACGATCAATTCTCAAGGTCCTTCAACTCTTTGATTTTGGAAGATACGGACGACCAACATAAAGCGAAGAAGCTGCTCAACAAGAGTCCTCCCTTCAACATTAAACAGGGTGTCTCCATCGAAGACGCGGTCAGTAAAGAGTCAATCGACTTGTACTCCGATGGCTACTACACGGAGGAGGATATCGAGTTATCTAGCAACGACGATATTGGGACTGGCTCGAATAATGACCCCGCTACCAGTGCCAACAACTCTGCATTTACATCGAAGAAGCCGAAATTGAAACGTTCCAACAAGTATTTCAATCTATCCATTGACTCGAACTTTTCCCCATCTAGCAACTCAAAAGGTTCCTTCTCTCCGGCGATCGAGAAATCTACTCCTTTCAACAAGTTCAAGAGGCCTCACAAACTAGTGAGCCAGTCTCCCACGAACAGCCCGAACAACATCAAATTCAAAGCAGTTTTGGACTCCTCATCCCCTTCGAAGGCCGAGAAGAACTCTCTTGCCAACAAACTTCGTATCAAGTCTCCGCTCAGACTAGCAACTCTGTCGGCTACTAGCTCTCCAAGAGACTTCAGTCTAAGAAAAACTTTGAAAAGCCCGAACTTGCGTTTCAAAGGGTCATCCTCACCAATAGCTAGCCATGTTTTTGACGAGTATCACCTCAAAGCATTTGATGACTCACCACTGCGAAACAAGAAACCGGGAAGCCTCAACTTTCATATTTTCAATGATGAAGATGACCTTGGTGTTCCTCCAAAAAGACTGCGCAACAATAGCCAAACGTCTCATACCAAGTTGTCGATTCATGACGAGAATAAGGAGAATAAAAACAACCAGCCGAAATCTTCTAAAGTGACGGCATCCACATCTTACAAATTTGTGAAGCCTTTACAGACTGCTTTCGAGACAGCTGGCTTGAAGAAGAAAAACTCTATTGGCAGTGGTTCAAAGAAGCTACCGCCTGAAACTCCAATGAAAAAGAATCCGTTGATTCTTCTCAACAACAAAGAGAAAAACTCGCATTTGGAATTTGAAGACAGCTTTCTCAACACGGATAACTCGATTGAAGTTGGCAGAAATGCTAACCTCTCCAGCTTCTCGCATTCCAACAGCTCCAATTCGTCATTCTTCAAATTTCCATCCGCTACCAAACCGGCCACGAAGCGTACCGAGGACTTTGACATCAGCTTTGGTGTCAATTTGGACCTAGACATGGAAGTGGTGCCCGAGACACCAACGAAGCTGAGCAGTAGAGGAAACCAATTTGCTAATATTCTCAAAGAGGCAAGAGCTCAGGTGCCTTTGATATTGCCGGAGGAAGAGGGCGATCCCTGTACGCCGATTCTGCACATCCCCCTGGACTCGATAATTTCTTCCCAAGTAACGTTGAGTTTTGGGAACGGAGCTCGGGAGGATTTTCAGCCTGACCGGACTATAAACGGCTCTGCTTTCAATCAAAACCATGAAAGGGATCAAATACAAGATCTCCAGATACCAGAGAAAGACCGCAGTGATGAACATTTGATGAAGAAGTTCGGAAGATCAAATATCAGGTTTATCGGCAGGGGTCAGTTTTCCGTCGCTTTCGAATGCTTTTTTGGTAAGGAGAAGTATGCCATCAAGCGGAACCGAAAGCCTGTGTTGGGCAGCCACGAGAAAAAAGCCATGCTCCGCGAGATAGAAACCCTCCGAGCTTTGACTGTTTTCAAAGAAGGTGAAACCGATGTTGAAGAGGGCAAGGAGAACCTAGTATTTTTTGTTGAAGCCTGGAGTTACAATAATTACTACTATATTATGACGGAATTCTGCGAGGGCGGTACTTTGAGTGACTTTCTTGATGAGCATAAAAACTACAAGTTGGATGAGTTTCGCGTGTGGAAGATTTTGATTGAGATTCTCTCGGGATTAAATTACATCCATCTGAAGAACTATCTTCACTTGGACTTGAAGCCCGCAAACATATTTGTCACATTCGACGGAAGTTTGAAAATTGGAGATTTTGGACTTTCTACGAAACTCCCTATTCTAGAAAAAGACTTTGATCTAGAGGGTGACCGAAACTACATTGCTCCCGAATTGATCAACGACAAGATATACACGCCTTTTGCGGATATTTTCAGTGTGGGCCTCATCATTCTTGAAATCGCAACCAACATCATCTTGCCGGGCAATGGCACGCCGTGGAGAAAACTCAGAAGTGGAGACTTGAGCGACGCAGGAAAGTTGTCTAGCGACAACATCAGTGATTTCCTCAACCACAACAACTTCTCATCGTTGACGTCTTACAATTCCTCGTTCAATTCCATTAACATACCTACGTTGGGTCAACAGCACCATTCGTTGAACAACGGGATGTACGCGGGATCAGGACAAGCCGGTTTTGCGTCAGTGGGAGAGTCTATTTCGTCTCCCAACAACAGTTCGAGGATCACAGAAACCGACATCCGAGATCTTATACCCAAGGGAGCACCCGAGTTCTTGCTCAAGAACACCCACAGCCTAGACAGGTTGGTAGTTCGCATGTTGACGCCCAATCCGTTCGAACGCCCCACTGCAAGCGATATCTTGCACCAAAAGGAATGTCTTGAGATTGAAGATCGACGCAAGGCGGGAGCCACGATCTTTGAGGGAGAATTTGGACCCAATGACGACTAGTTAAATAGAGCATAGCCCACTGGGTGGGCAATACGAGCGCATACATAGAACACGTGTAGGAGCAGTGGTGGGCATCGGTAGTAAGGTCCCTGTGTCTACGGGGCTACGGTCGGTTCCAAAGTTGTTTATTACTAGTCCAGAAGCAAGTAAGGACAATGCTAAGAATGTAGATGAGATTCCTCAAGAACCCAACCATAAGTCCGTCAGGTGGAGCTTGCACATCACCTACTGGATTTGCGAGTAGCCGGTGAAGGGGTTAGCATTCTTGGACTTCAAGTACTCGTCGGACTTTTGTTGCCACTCCTTCTCCATGGTGATAGGAGGAGCAGGAGCAAAGGATCTAATGGTAGCAAACAAAGCGCAGCCTGCCACACATCCAATTACGGTACCCCAGAAGATCTTGGTCTTCTCGCCCGGTGCGTACAAGGGTCTTCTTGGACCCCACTCGCCGAAGGAGATGTAGTAAGCAGCCTTCTTTTCGCCGCTGGTCAACTCGCTCCATGGCAACTCCATTCTGGCCTTCAATTCGTCTATCAAAGCGGTTTGGTCTTGCTTAGGCAACTTCTCCCATCTGGTCTCCAACTTGTTGACGTATGCGTTGGACAAGGCTCTAGGGGCACTCTGAGCCACGGTAGAGTTGTAGCGAACAGCTGTTCTGGCGAAAGATTGAAGCATGATGAGTTCCCGATCTAGTAGTTCAGTGTAATCTGGGTGGGCAGATGTTTTTTCGAACCGAGCTTGGTTTTCAGTGTCGCGCAGCGTGGGTCGATTTCCGTGGTAAATGCGTTGCTCTGATTGGTGGAACTTGGGCGCGACACGACAACTCCATCTCCGCCTAGACACTTGGTGGCCACGAGTGGCGGGGTGCAAGGGTGGAGGTGGAAATGGAGGCTTTTCCGTGTTATGTAGCGTTATGACTGTTGCAACAGGAGCCCAAATGTCGGTGTTACGTTAAACGATGTGCAACCGCCAGCAACAGTGCTCACATGACCTCCAATCGTGCCCGTGAACCTCTCGTTTCGGCGAGCTTGGGGTGAATGAAGGTGCTTTTCGTGGCACAGGACGGCACTAGAATCGATTCACTGGAAAAGCCGGCGTATTTCTCGAGGACTAACACAGCCGTCGAGGTCTTTTTCGAACGCTTGGGCCATGTCGTAGAAACTCACAAATAAACCGCTTACCTCGTTCTCCATATCCTTCCACAAAGTCTCGAAGAGATCTTGTTCGAACACTGTATTAGTGGTCACAACATGCTTCTCCATCTTGCGACGAATCTCTTGGATCTTCAATGCAACGTCTCGGCCTGTGTGTGTGGAAGCAATTCCCTTGACCAAGATCTTGTCGTCTTTTCTTCTGTTTCCGCTTAAGTCACCTTCGCCATGCCCTCGGACATAATCGTAGATCTTACCAAAGTTTCTTTGCACGATGTAGCGGAAGTATTCACCCCGAGTCTCGTCAAACACGCTTCTCAACTTGTGCTTCATGTCTGCGGCGCTATCACTGTCAAACTCATTCAATTGCTGGAGCAACGTAAAAAGATTCTGGAGAATGGCAACATTCCTGTGGGCATTTTCCCGTTCATCATGGTTGTTGCTCTTTAACAACGGATCCTCTCTCTCGAATAGATCGACCGCTCCCTTGGTCAACTGCTCATACGAATCCTTAATCAACTTGTCAAAGTCACCTCTAAAGTCTCCTATCTCTCTGTTGGACTCCTGCAATGCTGTCTCGGTGGTCAAAATAATCTGGCCCAAGTTTTTGACCGAGGGCAAAATCTCCCCTCGGCCTCGTACATCTGACTTATTCAACAAATCCACCTGCTGCATTATGCACTTGTTCCATGAGTTCCTGTACCTGTTGGCGACTTTGAGCAAGAAACTGTAAGCCACAAAGTCTTGACTTCTGCTGTCTGCTTCCTTGAGTCTATAGTACACCTCGATGAGCAATTGCGGAATGATCAAGTCGCTCGGCACCACCTTTTTAATGAACCGGTTGATGTAATTACCAAAGATCTGATTCATATTCCGCAACAATTCGTTGGAGTTAGTCTTGTAGTCGATCGTGTCAAGATCTTCCCGCTCATAGAGCTTCATTCTATCTTCGTATGGATTTTGGCGGACATGTTCCGAAAATTCTTGCATAGACGTGGAATGGAAAAAGAGCCCAAAGAAAAATTGCGTCACCAACATCAAATCTCTACTTTCGTCAAGGATTTGTAAGATGGCCTGGGTATCACCAATTTCCTCGCTATTCTTTGATGCCGCAGTTGCCAGCTTTTGTTTGGCGGCCTCCTCTGAGTTGCTGAACTTACCCAAAAGTCTGGTAGACCCAAATCTGGACGACTTGGTCTTCCGAAGGCCCACCAGATTGTCATTTCCATTCGAGAAACGAAACGAATTTCTCTGACTAGAAGTCCGGGCATGTGAAAAAATTATCTTGACTTTCACAGTCAACAAATTGCTCACAAAATTGCTCATGTGAGAGCTGAAGTTGTCATTAATAATGGCACACTTCTCAGAGATGCATTTGACAAAATTGTTGATACCCTCGAAAGCATAAACCTTGCGTAAATTGACCAAGATGTCGCGGTTTCTCACAGATTGTGGCTCCAGGTTCAAGCCCTCTATAGCTGACTTGAATTCCCCCACAATGTAAGTGGTGAATTTTTCACTGAAGGACGATGCCACGTACTCGTACTCCTCGCAGAATTGCTTCAAAGCTTTCATTTCAGTCAAGTTATCGTCAGATGACTTGCTTCCAATAGCAACTAATGCATCATATAACATAAGAAGCTTGCTTTCAAGAAGAGGTATCATCTGAATGTCTTCAAAGTCATCGAAGTTGGCCACAGCTTCAAGGTCTCGCCCACTGAGTCTCACCTTGTTAAGTACCTCCTTCAATTCATTGTACAAGATTTTCTTGTTGACGGCCTCAACTTGTAAGCCCTTGGAGTTATCTTCAATGTTACTTATCTCGGGAGCGAGCAAATTCAAGCTGGCCTCCATTTTTTTGAAAATTCCAATAAGATTATCAAGCTCACTCAAAGAAATCAGAACTTCCTTGATTAACGAGTCTTTACCGAAATCGAGTGTAGTGAGTTGTTTGACACTTTTGTGTTTGATGGTCGTCAATTCTTGACGGAGCAACTTAACCGATTTATCAGTACCGTCGATTGCGTCCCACCCAATTTCATCCAAAATTTCATCTATTTCTGGATCCCGTTCAAAGACCAAGTCATCGCTTTTTGCAACATCGACATCAGTCTCACTCGTTTCGATCGATTCGGTGTTTTTGATGGAAATCGAATTCTCTTCATACAGAAAATTACTTTTGGAATCATCATAGCTTTCGTCAATAGACGAAATGGCCTTGTTCAGTCTTCTGGAAAGTATGCTCCTCGAATCATTGAGACTGTCACTCGATTGACGAGTAGCATTGAGCACAGATTTCAGACTCTGTTCAGGCACAACACTTGGTTCAGGCACAAGACTCTGTTCAGGCACAACACTTGGTTCATGTACAAGACTCGGTTCAGGTACATGACTCGGCTCAGATACTAGTCTCGGCTCAGGCGTGCTTTTGCCAAATTGGGAATCCATGAAGTCCTCTATATCTTTGATAGAGCTATCAATCGCAGAATGCTGGTTGACTTCATTCAGCAAAGAATTAGGAAGAGACTCAGAGGTGTCATGAGCTTTGCGATCCGTTCCGATAAACGGTGGCTTAAAATTTTCATTTTCCGTGGTAGGCACAGTTTCCGTATTCATGTCCAACGCCGTTGCATCCTCAGGGATATCGAACTGAAACTTGATTGAATCCTGCAGGGCATCAGGGTTCTCTAGACGATTTTGAAGCTGGAGACCGTAAGCTGCAGCCGTCTCTAGATTTTCGGAGATGTTTCGATTCGCCTCCATCAGTTTCTCGGGTTTGTAATTTCTAAGGGGCAGCAGGCCACCAGTCTGCTTGGCATACTCCGAGATAGTGTGAGCCTGCTTGCCGTCATCAGAGTCTTTGTCGTCAGCTCCAAAGACAAAACTATGAGAGTCATTTGCAGAAAGGTTTTCTCGCGATGCCTCATGGCGCAGACTGAAATCATCGCGAGTATTGCCCGTCTTGAAGCTGGAGGTACTGCTGGAGTGCCTGTCGGTTAACAAGCTTTCAGCGTGGCTCCTAGAGATCATAGCTTCTTGAGATACCGAGCCTAGATGGCCCTTTCGGTCCACGTCCATGACCTGCATTGGCTTCATGGGGAGCTTACCGTTCACAGTGAAGTCCATGTTCTTGTAAAGATCTTGGCCGGGCACCTTATCGGAGGTTCTGCGGCTGTTTTGGGACAGGGCACCAGCAGAAACAGCACCAAAAGAGGTCTCGGAGGAGTGGGGATGTTTCAGAGGCATAGCGGGCAACTTCAATTCCTCGAGCGTGACGCCCTTCAATTCCGGGTAGTGGCCAGCAAACTTGTGGTAGATCACAGCCAAGTGGTGAATGAACTTCGCTAGGCGCTCGGCACCCTCGCCCGACTTCCAGTAGTAGTTTTTGTTGAGATGTAGGATCACCTCGTCCGCAGACAAGCGCGTGACGCCGGTCAACTCATCCAAGTCCCATGTACGTCCAATCTGGTACAAGTTCTTGCCCTCGGCAAACTTGCCTTTCTGTAAGAGCACGCGTCCCGTGTGCTTTGTGCTCACCACAAGAACCCTGTTCTTGATTGTGCCAATCTGCGCCGGTGACAAGTCTGTAGGCGGGCGAGACAGCGGAAACTGGGAATACTCACGGATCGCCAAATGCGTATTGTACTTGATCTCCGGAATCATTTGTCCATTCACAGACACGACTTTGGAGTAGCAGTCTCTCTGGATTTGGCTGATGACGTACTTTCTCGGGTCCAGATACGTGGGGGTCTGCCCACGCTGGTTTGGCGGTGCGTTGGTTCGCTGGCGGGGTGCATGCATTGAGTTTCCAAACTGAGGCGCTCTTTGCTGTCCCTGGGGCAAATGCTGTAAGGTGTGTGGTCCCTGGGGCAAGATAGGCTGACCCGGAGGCGGGTGCTGGTGGAGGGGATTGGTGTTTAGAGCTGCTCTTCGGTCATTGTATGGTGCGCGGTGTGCATTGTTAGACGGATGGGGATACCCGCTTGTGTTTTGATTGTACTGGTGAGGCCTATTGCCTCGAGCATTCATCTCCAGCGGCATCATGGTGCTGGATAGACCGGGGTACTTGGGAACAACAGTGATCGCAAGGTGAGTGACTAGCGCGCGGATCAATACAGAGTACTGCCGAGACGTCTAAGACACACACCCGAGGTGAGGTGCATCACTCGAAGAGGGCTGCACAAGAGATGATATGTAGACATGAGCAAACAAGGATGAGCTGCTTAAGAGGCTGGAGGAGATAAGGGTGACTAGAGAGAGGTTAATGGGTCAATGGTGATGTAGATGGGTGTATGTAAATGGTAAATGGGTAAATGGTAAATGGGTAAATGGTAAATGGGTAAATGGTAAATGGGTAAATGGTAAATGGGTAAATGGTAAATGGGTAAATGGTAAATGGTGTAAATGCGTTAATAGTTTAAGGCAACTGAAAAACTGAAATTGTTGAATTGACACAGAGATTAACAGATTGAGGGATGGACTCGACAAGTTCTATGGAAAAGCCTCTGTGCTCAATGCATCAATCAACACCTACAACCATGTGTCTTGTAATGAGCGTTGTGAGGCTATGTACTTATACTTGTTAGACCCACTGTCGCATGCGCTTGCGTACTCACCTGCAGTGGGGACGCAGCACGGCTTCAAGGCTCTCAATATCCGACTAGCAATGCTGGATACAATAATGCCTTGAAGTCAGCCACGCAATCGATAGCGCACCTTATAGACACTCATTGTCACTCGCTCATTGACACCCATTGACACTGATTCACACACTGACTCATTGACTCATGACTCATTGACGTCCCCTGCCAACCAATGCCATGTCGATGAAGGACCAACTTCATCACTCTGTGGCTGGCGTTGTGGCAGGCGCACTTTTAGGCTTGAAACCCCAAATCTTGGCCAAGTCTTCCGAGCGCCCGTCGAAGGCCTGGAGCCTTCTTCTCAATGCCTCGTTATAGCAAATCTCCTGAGCCACGGGGAAAAACGTCTCAGGCCAGTCTCTGCTGAACAGTTGGCATTCTTGCACAATCTCTTTCAACTCAAGTTCCTGGACCTTGTTTTGCAACACAAACTGCTTGAATAAGTCGTCTCCAATGAGTCCGTCTTGGTACAATTTATTGAAAACCGTCTCATTTTCCTTCAACTTCAACGAGCGTCTGATCGCCTCGACCGCCCGCCTCAACAACGCAGCCTTGACTGCCTTTTCTGGAGGCTTCTGGTCTTTGGGCAACAGCTTATCGAGATACTTTTCTTTGGTCACAGTGTACAAGTCCACCGTGTAGTTGTGTCCGAAAAGAGGCTCCACACCCATTAACTTCTGGAGTCTATGGCGACGGTAGAGCACCGAGAATACTGTGAACGCTGTGACCATCACCGCCACGTAAATAAGCGGCGTATATATCGATATCCTGAGCACCTGCTCTTTTTCTTCGTCCATGCTGATTATAGGATCGGAGTGCCTGCCACGAGGCTCGGATTTTTTACACGTAAGTCGCGTGCACGGGTGCGTCTTGCATGCAGGCGCGGTGGACCATGTGGAGTTAACTGCTTACTTCGCCTGCCTACTTCGCCTGCTTTGTGGAGGGTGAGTTCTACGGCGCTATTGAGAAAATGGTGTAATTAAATCAATCGTAATAAATCAGAAAAAGGATCCGGGCATCTTCTCCAACTCCCTCTCGTTGGCAACATGGCTGCGGCAGTTGTTTGCGGCAGCGCCATGGCTGCGAGTGTTGCCGGTAGCGTTCGAATGGGTGGCTGGACTAGTCTCGCTACCCAAGCTGTTCGTTGGAGCGGGCACATGTCCCCCTAATTTGGTACTTGGGCCATGGCTTGAACGGGACAAGCCCTTACCGTCCACACCTTCAGACACGCCCCTGCTAAACACGCTGTCGTCGAAGTTCTCATTCGCCCCGTGTGTGGAACTAAGCTTGGACTCACGCACACCACCGTGAGCAGCTCCCTTACCACCAGAGGGCTCGTTTGGTGGACTGACAATTCCGCCAGCAGGTTTGAACACTTCATCGGTTTGAGACAACTTCCGCTGGCTCAACTGTCCAATAAATTGCCCGTTTTGGTCCGTGATGGAACCAGAACGTGCGTCGATTCTCAATTCCTTTGAATTTGAGATGTCTAATCTGCCATTCAATGAATTCACGGCTTCTTTGGCCAAGGCCTCCGCTCTTCCAGTGTCAGGTTCCCCAACAACCGCCACTGAGGTGAAGTCTTGGCTTCCATGTTCAGACGATAACTGTGAAAAGTCGCCTGCCTGACCTTTGCCACGGGCACTAGTACTTGTATGGGCCGATGTCGCCAATGGATCTGTGTCGCTTATCTTGCGTGAGTGGCCCGGATCAACAGAGGCGGGAATCGCACCCACACTTCCGACCCTGGACTTTTCTTCCAATGCCTCCTTGGCCTGGTGGTGAGCCTGGTGGTTCCAGCTGCCATCCACGTGAGTTGGATGATCATTAAAGGAAGCATCAGGCTGGGTTCTGTCCCCAACGCTGTTGTCTTTGAAGTTGCCCGTGTTTGAACCATGTCCTGAGGAACCATGGGAACTCACAAGGCCGCCGATACCTGAACCAGCTGCGGCCCCCAAACCAACACCAGCAGGGCTTGAACCAACAGCAGCAGAGCTTGAACCAACAGCAGCAGAGCTTGAACCAACACCAGGGCTTCCGGCAGAGGGACCACCAACAGAGGAGCCACCTTTAGAGCTCCTGGGCCCTTCGTGGTCATAAACATTTCCTAAATGTCTGTCGTGTGCTTCCCTCTCCAAGGTCAGCTTCACCTTCTCGTGCTGTTGGTGGAATTGACTGCCGTCTATTTCTGCGGGCTTGTCTTTGAAAGAAGCGTCTGGTTGTGTGCGTTCTGCGGTTTTCCCATACCCTGTGGTGTGTTGAATCTGCGAGTCACCAATTTGGTGGTTGCCTGGAACGTATGATCCGGCCAAGTTTCTGGATGGGTCCTGGTTGAGGTTGGCCTCATGGGAAAGCCCGTCACCAGGAACGTTGCCCAAGTTGCCAATGGCAGCTTCGTGCTGGAGTTCCGACTTGACCTTTTCGTGTCCGCGGTGGTTTGAGCTTCCATCAATCTCGTTCACGTGGTCGTTAAAAGAGGCGTCAGGCTGAGTCTTGCCCGTGGTGCTATCATGTCCATTGGATTTTCCTCTGCCATAGAGGGCACCGGCACCTGCGGCACCCACGGCACCGGCTGCAATGCCCCCAATAGCGGCGTGGTGAGTAGTAGAGGTCTGGTGTTCCTTTTCTGCTTCCACATTTCCTAGTTGACCTCTCTCTGCTTGTTCTTCGAGCACACTCTTCACTTTCTGATGTTGTTTGTGGAATTCGCTGCCATCAACTTCTTTTGCTTCTTCAGAGAAAGACGCATCTGGTTGAGCCGCCTTCGTGGCGATCTTGCCGGAATTGTCTAAGGACTTGGACTGGTCGTGGTCATGAGAGGCAACAGTGCCCACACCTGCGGTGGCACTTGCAAGTGCACCTTTGGTAGCATTATGGTCGCTGTGATTTCCGTGGTGACTTTGAGGGCTGCGAGGACTATGGTGTCCGTGATCTCTTGCTGTTTCTGCATTCTCCCTGCTAGTTTTGTAGATCTGGCCCGTGTTCGTGTCAATCACGATCTTGCCTCCCAGAAGGTCTTCGCCTTTAGCAGACAACTTTCTGGTTGTGCGCTGAGCGAGTTTTTGGGCTTCAACACGGTCGGCAATGCCAATCACCTCAACAATAGGACGAGAAGCAGAGCCTGGAGGGGAGTCACCAGCGTGATTGTGCTTATCACTCGAGGAAGCTTCGGTACCAAGCCCTGCGCCTGCCACACCTGCTGCGCCAGCACGCAAGCCACTATACGCACGGTCTTGGTTTCCAAGACGTTGGCCGGCTTCGTACGCCAACTTTTGCACGTCATCATTCGAAGTATTCTTTGGAGAGACCGCACCCTTGTCATACCCTGCCTTGTACAAACGCCTCTCTAATTCCCCGTCAAGCTCTGGTGAAGTATGGGGAGAGTTTGTGTTTCCGTGAGAGCTGCCAGAACTGACAGATGCTGTGGGAGCGGAATTGACTGCACCATTGTGTGTACCACTCTGGTCGTAGACGCTGGATCCGGAGCTGCTTGACTCGTAGGTTTCGCTCTTCGAGCTGTAGGCACTGGAACTGGGCTTTGATCTTTCTCCCGACTTGCTGTGCTTTTCGTGGGCCTTCTTCAAACCTGCAGAAGCTGCTACTCCAGCAGCCCCGGCTGCAGCACCTGTGGTCAAGCCACTAGTGGATGGACCAGAAGTCTCTTTACTTTGGGGGCGTGCGATGCCTCGCTGAGCTTTCGTCATCTCCACTGGCAGAGTGGGCAGACAAGTTCTTGATCTCCGGATGAGCGTCTTCGGCAACTTCAACTAAGTTTCTCTTCTCATTAACATGACCATGCTTCTTGTTGTGAGCAACAATATCCTTCTCCAACTGGGTGTTGTCAATAGCCTTCTCTTCCTTCTTGTCGGTCAGATCTTCATCAAGTTTGATTCCACCAACAGTGGGCAAGGCGGAATTTTCATCTTTGGGTTGCTCTAAAACCCCACCTTTGCTCTTGTGCTTAGGCTTATTGGAAACGTCCTCGTACTCAGCGGCGGCCTCTTCAACCAAGCTGTCGACATTATTGTGGGCAACGCCTTTATTCGAAAGACCAACTGCACCTGCCGCGTTGGATACTGCACCAGAAACGGTAGATCCAATGCCAGAATTGGCCTGATTTGTCCTCTCTTGACTCGATGTGTCTCTGGTGGACTCAACCCCTGCTTCAGAGTCTTTCTTAGAGTCACGGTCTGTCGTAGCAGACTTGAGGCCAACTGCACCAGCAGCGCCAGTAACTGCACCAGCCACTGCAGTGCCTAGCCCACTGGTTTGGTTGCTAGTGTCAGTTGAGCTTGAGGAGCCCCCAAGGCCGAGCTTACCCAAAAGACCACCGGAGCTGGTAGGCTTGGTTTCGGCCTCAGACAATGAATTCGAGATACCAGTACTTCTGTCATCGACGCCTTTGGTGGAAGGCTTGACGGCAGAGTGAGGAACAGAACTGTCCTCCGCAACAGCCTTAGAGGGAGTCTCAGACTTGTCTGCTTTTTTGCTGTAGCCGGCAGTGGCTACATCATCACCATTGCCCTTGTAAAATTCATTGTATCCTTCGTAGCCAAATGCTCCAGCTGCTGCGACACCAGCTGCTGCAATTGCCTCCTTAGCAGAGTCCAAGTAGCCTTGGCTGCCCTGAGAATGCTCCGTGGTCGAAACACCTGCCGATTTTCCGACAGGTTCGCCAGTGGCAGTCTCTGGGTGGGATCCAGAGGTACTTGGAGCTGTGGCTTTGGAGCCGTAGTGGTCAGTTCCAAGTGGCTCACCAGTGGCAGTCTCTGGATGCTTGCCGGAAGTCGAAGCAGCGACGCCAGCCGCCAAATTGCCCTGCTTTGAGTCATTTTGAGTGGAGGATACTGCTCCGGGGGAAGAAGGTTCTCTTGAAGAATTGGTTAAGCCCGAGGCGTAGCCAGCATCATAGGTCCTTTTTTCCAAGTTCTTGTCCAAGGAGCTGTGATTGGGTGAGTTACTGTTGAATCCAAGAGCCAGAGCAGCAACACCACCAACAGCAGCAGCGGCGCCAGCAGCGCCACCGAACAAACCAGGATTAACATCAGAATCACCCGCACGGGAGTCAACAGCCTTGCCAGAAGCCGAAGTGGGGTGTGATCCAGCATGGACATCAGACACCCTGTGTGGGTTGGTGTTATCTTGAGAATTAGCATGAGCCTCCAACGCCTTTCCCTGGCTCACTGCAGCAACGCTAGGGCCGTTATTGGAAGAACCAGAATATGCTGAATTCCCTGTAGTCGTTCCAGAATGAGGTGGTTGAGAACCTTGCTTGTATCCAGCGTTGTAAGCGTCTTTGCCAACGTCATGTGTCTTGGAATTGTGAGCAGCATAGCCAGCTCCACCAAGACCCACAGCGGCTGCAGCCGCACCCAAGTGACCTTTGCTGGAGTCAGAAGTTGGGCTTCCCTGTATGCCAGAATTGTTGTGGTGACTCGAATGGCCGTGACCGGCGGATCCATTTGGGGCATGGCTCGCGTTGACCGCTTGACCGTGAGTCTTATTGTATTCATTCAAGGCGTCGATTTCACGTTGGGTTTGATTAATACTCTGGTCAAGGCGCTTCATCTCCTTGTCGTAGTCGAATTTAGGATCGCTTGAGGCGGTACCAGCGTGCAAGCCTTCTGTGTTGGGCTGGTGAGAGTGCTTTTCGTGGGCAGCGTATGCCCCAGAAGCTCCAGCAGCCCCAGCAGCGGCCGCAGCACCCGTTCCAATGCCGCCGGAACCATGAGGTGTGGTGTGGGCAGAGTTATTGGAACTTGGCCCCGATCTGGTTTCTAAACCATTCTTACCGCTGGAATTGTGGGAAGTGTGACCGTGGCCTGAATGACCGCCCGAGCTGGTCTGAGACTGACCGTTGGTCTGAGGCTGACCGCTGCTCTGAGACTGACCGTGTCCGGCCGAGTGAGTGCTGCCCTTAGCCTCCTTCTCAGCGGCCACCAAGCCGCCCTGGTTATAGATGGACTTGTTCTTCAGGTGCTCAGCCTCGGGGTCGAGCGTCTTGTTGTGCGAGCCGGGAGAAGAGTTCTGGTGGTTCTTGCTCTCAGACTCCCTTCTTCCCTTCTGACGTCCGGCGTTGTAGGCACGAAGCAATATGTCCTCGAGACGTTTGTTCTCCTCCTCCTGGCGGGCATAAAGCGTGGGTTGGGTCTTCAAGTTTCTCTGGTGGAGCTCGGCCTCCGTGGCATCGGGATACTCGCTCTTTTTGTGGCTAATAGCAACACCGCCGGCCAAGCCTGCAGCGCTGGCAGCGGCAGCGGCTCCAACAGGCTTGCTGCGAGAGTTGCTGTGGCCATCGCTTGGACTGCCGTGGTACCCATTCTGGTAGACGCCTCCTTGGGTGTCTTGAGGGTCATAGAACTCTCCTCTACCCGAGACTGGGTGGGCCTCATTGCCGTAGCGTGGATTCTCGTTTCTGATCACATAGCTGCTGTTGAAGTGGCCATGGTCAGGTCCGTCGTCGCCATGGGCCAACTGCGTAGGAGCCTTTCCGTCAGTGAAGTCTCCCCCGTACGTTTGGTCCAATGGCTGTCTGCTGACCGGTGGAGGCAGGGTGACAACAGCGCCTTTCGAGGTAGACACAATCTCATGGGGTCCGTGAGAGCCGGAGTTGGTGCGAGCGTGTTCCTGGTGGCCACGGTGGGCGGCCTCCTGCTCTCCTGCTACAGTACCAGCTGCAGCACTGGCACCCACGATCGAGGCCTCCCTGTTTCTGTGGCTGGCGCTGTTCTTTCTGCTGCGGTTTGCTGCCACACTATTCTTCCTGCTGTGGGCAGCTGTTGAGCCGTTCTTGTTGTAGTTGGCAATGAAGCCATCTTCGTCAACGTGGTCTATGCCAATGAAGCCGAATTCGTGCTCGGCCTGTTTTCTGCCAGCACGGTACAGCTCCCGGAGCAACTTCTCGTCAACGCCGCTGTTTTTTCTGTGGAAGATGTTCTCGATCTTTCCTATCAAGCCAGTCTTCTCTTCACTCATTGTAATACGAGTACCTCTTATTACTTCTTGGTTGGGTTTGGTAGTTTGCAAAAGGGTTCAATGGGTTTAGTTGTTCAAGTAACCAATTGATCTAGGCGAGGGTGAAATGTGCTTGAGAAACGGCTGACAGAGCCTGCCGCTTTATACTAATTGCTGCAAACCCCTCGTAGCAACCCACTCCTCACCATCATTGTGGGAGTGTATACGGTCTGCACGAAGCTTCGCTTGCAATCCCGCACGCATAGATTGCTATAGTTGCTCCACGTGAGGCGGCCGAGGCTACGTTGCAAGTAGGTATTCCAATGGCCCAGGGGCCACAATTGGCGTTGTCTATGTGTCAATTGGCTTCTCCCCCAAGAGCAAAAAATCAGCTCGCCGGGCCTACGCTTTTCTCCATAGCAGATGTGGCTGATGAATCCTCAAGCCACGGTGCCATGACGTCAAGGGCGGCAGCTGATCCGCACATGCTGCGTGGTACCTTTGCTATGTGGCGGACGCAACCGTTTTCCGGACGAAGGGCTACATCCGCTCAGAGTAACGCTGTGCTCTTTTGAAGGGCCAAGCTGCTCACCAGGAAAGGCACTTGTGGGTTAAAGATCTGCACGCAGATCATCAATTGTGGAGTCCATGTAGGTCCGTTCGTGGCGCGAGCAACAATAGCTCGAGGAGATCGACCGTCACGCAGCGTGTCGGTAAGTGCGATTGACTGCGAAAACTGGTCCTCTTCATCCGTGGTTTAGCCGACTCCCCTCCGTGGTTTAGCCGACGCCATCGCCGATCCCTGTATGGACCCTGTGTTCCTTTTTCCTCACTCTTCGATGTCGCAAGGCGGACTGTTATAAGTTAAAGCCGCACTGAGTGCCCGTGGTCGTTGCCATGCTCGTTCGGCACCGACACCCGATGCGCGTGTTAAGTAGTGGTACGTCAGCTGTGCATCCCATTCAGAATTCAGCACATCATTCATACACCCCTTCATTTTGACATGTGGTTGCGCATTGCACTTGTACAAAAGTTTGACAGCTTTTGGCTCAACGTCGAGCGTTAGATAGAGTTTCCAGCTCTGTGATGACTG
Source organism: Metschnikowia sp. 03-147.1 (assembly GCA_002370795.1). Taxonomy (NCBI): domain Eukaryota; kingdom Fungi; phylum Ascomycota; class Pichiomycetes; order Serinales; family Metschnikowiaceae; genus Metschnikowia; species Metschnikowia sp. 03-147.1. Next base: position 8,669 of record NKZR01001249.1, on the reverse strand, counting down.
CTGGTATTCTCAAGATGAGATTTATTTAGTTTGATCAGTCAATAAACAATCGCTTGTTTCCCTGATTCGCCTTGATATCAGCCATCTTACCTTGGTCATTTGTAGTCGGGCACCCGGTTGCCTTTGTTGTACACCAAACGAGACACCAACCAGTCCAAGCTCTCCCGGAGACCCTGGTTCTCCAACACGGAGACAGGTAGAAGTTTCAGGTCCGTCGCCTCTAGAGTGCTCACCACATCTATGAACACCCCCGTCTTCAAAGTCACCAAGTCCGCAGCCTGCGGCAAGTCTTGCTTGTTTGCAAGCATTAGTATCGGCACATTGACCGAGCCGTCTAAGTCCCACGACGAATCCTGCGCGATTTCAATAAGGGTGTCGTAGCATTCTTGAAAGCGGTCTGAGTCTGTGGAATCTATGAGGAAAATTATGCCATGACACGATCGGTAATACCTGGACCACATGGTTCGTAAGGACCGCTGCCCGCCGAGGTCCCAGAACTTGAGGTTTATGTTTTTCAAAGGCGAGGAGCTCTGCACAGGCTTGAACCGAACTACCAGCGTGTTCTGGCCCACTGTGGGGAGGATTCGCTTGCCTTTTAGAATCTTGACTGTGTCCTCCTCTGTGCCTTCGAGATGTGAGGACCCGGAGACGACGCGTTGGTTCATGTCTTTCAGTGTTTCGGTGGTGGACGGGTAGAGGAGCTTGATGTGCTCTAGGAACGTGGTCTTTCCGGCATTGTCGAGGCCCAAGATCAACACGTTGTACTGCTCTCGTCTGGTGTACTTCGTATATAGAGACAGGGCTAGATGAAACATCAGAGCAATGGGATAGCCGGCTGGGGTCAAGTAACAACGGAGCGCTTATTACCTCACGCACAATTTCGCGCGCATGTTTTAGATAATCGCTCATCAGATCTGACAGCTCTTCACGCCGCCATGAACGGGGGATGTTTAGCGTAGCCATGAATGAGACCAACTTTAGAAGATAGTACTCGGAGCATGCTGAATGGTGCACTATAAAAGAACTAGCTGACGAACGGCGTTCGTCTTGAATTGCGTGTAGTACTGCCAAGTAGCCTCCTACCATACTACCCTATGAGAGGCTACGCCAAAGGTGCTCACGGTTAGAAGCCAGGTCCGCCGACTTGCAATCTTCCTACATTAGTAGTCTCTGGAAGAGCATAGGCTTGAGTGCTGTGCTCTACAACACAGTGCGTACGAGGTTTGCAGTCGGTACCAAAACGGACAATGAAGTGCAAAATAGTAAAGCAAAATAGTAACGCAAGAAAATTCACCACGCAGCTCACACATTGAGATACACACTTCGCGAGGTACAGAGACCCAATTGCAAGCTCGTCATAGCTCGTCAAGAAGCACATGGGCAGCTCGCAGCCCTAAGAGGGCTTTGGTGGTGCCACGACCGGCCCATATATAAGGCCGCACTTTTCGCAGCGTTTTTCGACAACTTAACCAAGGGTATGTTCAGACAACAAGATATGGTGATGATCATATGATAGGGACAACTGACCTCCGGGCCTGAAGATTTATCCGATAAGATAGTAATAACCTCTGACATATCTTTTCCGAGACCACATACTAACTTCAGTTTATCAGACTGTGTGACCGGCGCAGAGTAGAGTGCCATGGTACAGAAGGAAGTATGGGCTCAATACAGATGCATCAGTAGTTAGAGAGTTGAGGACACGACTTAAAGTTCATGAGTTTGGTTCATGAGTAGTTCACGAGAGTCAAGACTTGAGAATCGCGGGTTGAAGTTACAAGCTAAGAAGTACAAGCTAAGAAGTACAAGCTAAGAAGTACAAGCTAAGAAGTACAAGCTAAGAAGTACAAGCTAAGAAGTACAAGCTAAGAAGTACAAACTAAGAAGTACAAGCTAACAAGTTCTTGAGTTCTGTCTTTCCTAGCTCATGCACTTCATCATTGCTATGCATAGCCAGTAGATGTAAAGCCTTCAATCAGGCACGGCGTTCTTGGATTAATTGGTCCAGGCTGCAGTTGGTGCGCTTATTTTTCTGGTACATAGCCTCCTGCGATCTGCGCGATCTGAGCGTACATCCCTATTTCTCCTACCTCCCCATGTCTTTCAAGTTTCCCAGCTTCCAATCGATCCAGGAATCCATCGGCAAGGTGGACTTGGAGTCCATTTCCAAGTCGCTTTCGAGCGTCAACCCTGGCAAGGCCGTGTCGGAATATTCCGAGCTGTTCAAAGAGTCGCTTCAGCCCTTCACGGCAAAAACACAGCAAATGCTTTCCAACCAGTTGCACCAGGTGCAGCAATTGGCAACAGCGAACCTCAACTCCGACATCGAAGTCAGCGAGTTGCCGGAGGACTACTTGGACTTGGAGAAGAACTGCGATTTGTTGTTGAAGTTGTACACCGACTTGATCCACTACACGAACGACACCTACGGCACATTGAGCTACGACTACCCACCCGGAAACTCGGCACTCAACAAGATCAAAGATGCGCACGTGGGGCTGATTCTCGCCAACAAGTTTAGCCAGTTGAAGAACGTGTCCACGCCACAGGAGATGGAGAAGATCCTCACGGGCCAGGCGCAGGAGCCGTCCGCCGCAGACGTGATCGACGATGACACTGTGGAAATCCAAGTCACTTCTGCACACCTCCCCAAGACTTTGTACGGGCAGTTGGCCCAGATTGCCACGCGCAACGGCAACGAATTCGCGGGGTCTAGCGACTCGTTGTCGTTTGCTTTGATGCAGATTTCGTCTGCGTACATTGAGATCGGAAGCGCACGGTTGGACCAGGACAAGAAGATCATGAGCGAGTTGAACCAGAAGTTGATCTCGGTGTTGAACGACAAGTTCATCAAGGTCAATGAGTTGAGGAAGAAGGTGTACTCGACGCGCCTGGAGTTTGACTTGATCAGGTCTCAGGTTGCTGACGAGGAGAACGAAGAATTGATTGCCAAGGAGGATGACTTGGTCAGTGCCACTGAGGTGGCCGTGGCGGAAATGAGAAAGCTTTTGTATCCATCTGAGAATGTCAATTTGTTGAAGATTTTGGTTGCAGCCCAGAAGGAGTTTTTCGACATGGCGTCCAAAAGACTCGGCAGCTTGATGTCTGAGTTGGACAAGATGGACTTCAAGGACGAGGAGGAGTAAGCTAGAGATGCATCTTAGCTGATAGTCTAGTGCTAGATACTGGATACTAGAACTAGAACTAGATACTAGAACTAGATACTGGAACTAGAACTGGAACTAAATACTAGAACTAGAACTGGAACTAGATACTAGAACTAGATACTGGAACTAGAACTGGAACTAGATACTAGAACTAGATACTAGAACTAGAACCAGAACTAGATACTAGAACTAGATACTAGAACTAGATACTAGAACTAGATACTAGAACTAGATACTAGATACCAGATAGTCTAGATAGTATATTCTGATGCACTTCCATGATCTGTTGATACACTCCGTAGAGTGCTTGGCTCGCGGCGATGCCGCGCATCGCACCATTACCCCACTACTCATGGACAAGAGAGTCGTCCTCAACAAGGCCTCGTTGGTGGAGCCAATCGTCCGGCACAGGGTGCAGGACTCTCTCTTCTACAAGCAGCATCTCCATCTCACAAACGAACAGACAATCCTACCCATCATCACGGAGCAAGTGCAGTACATCGGAGGCACCGACTCCAGCAACAGACCCAGCCCGTTTCTATGCTGTTTGGTGAGGCTCCTCGAGATCGAGCCGTCCCAGGAGATCGTCGACCTCTTCTTGGACCAGAACGGCTATTCCGAGTTCAAGTACTTGACTGCCCTTGCCATACTATACCTGCGTATGGTGCTAACCGGGGGAAGCTTCTACAAGCTACACGACCGGTTCATTGGCGACTACCGCAAGTTGAGGATACGGAGCAAGAACCCGTGGAGCGACGGCGGCCGCATGAGGCATTTCGAGCTCATCCACATGGACGAGTGGGTGGACCAGATGGCCACGCAGGAACGGCTTGTTGACATCAAGTTGCCGCACATTTCTGCCCGACAGCTCTACATCGAACGCGGCGAATGTGGCTATAGGGAGTACGGCGTCAGTGACGACGATGAGTCGGAGGAGTCGGACTTTGTTAGTGACAGTGACTAGGCGGCGGATGTTTCGAGCGATGGGATGTCGGATGTCGGCGTCGGCAACTGTGCGAAGACCGGGGTGCAGACACCTCGAAGATCAGACACCGGAGATCAGACACCGGAGATCAGACACCGGAGATCAGACACCGGAGATCAGTGCTTTGACGGTGTGCTCCGAGTATGCTTGAGTATGCTTGAGTATGCTTGTGGGCATGCTCCGAGGAACCGTCCTCGAAACCGTCCTGAAACCGTCCTGAAACCGTCCTGAAGCCAGTCTTCCGCCGCCCAGGTGCGCCCAGGTGCGCCCAGTAGTATGACGCCATGAGCATTCCCCACTGTTGTACGCAGCGCGACCGTGAACAGAAGGACTGCGCAAAACGAGCAAACACCAACCGTCAGCTCTCAATACACACAGCCCACAACATGGCAATCACCGAGCTCAACGCACCGGGCGACGCGTCTATCGCTACCGTCCAGCAGACGTCGAAAGCAAAGATTGTGTTTGTTGCCGGGCTCTTCGTGATGTCGTTGGCGGCGTTTCTCTGCCAGACGGAGTTCACCAGCCAAGCATACCAAATCGGCTTCGAGGAGCCCATCTTCTTGCTTTTGGTCACACACGGGTCCTGGTGGCTCTTGTGGCCGCTCCAGGCCTTGTTCGTGTCTATGTGGCGCACCTACTACAGCTGGAAGGACCCCTCGAAGAAGGGCCCCAGGTACGAGCGGTTGGACTCCAACGCCTTTCTCTTGGAAAACGAGGCTGGCCTGGAGACCGCCCAGTCTGCTAGAGAACCCCCGCTGGTGAGAGAGCCCGCGCCGGACCACGAGCCTGCGCCTCGCCCCTACAATACTTACAGATTCTTTAGAAAGTGTGTGGTCAAGCAAATCCACAATGTGTACCACACCTCCATCCTCGTGTACGAGGCAAACGTTAACAAGGACCAGTCCACCCGCAACTTGCATGTTTTGGTGGATCAAAACCCCCACATCTCCGCAACCTCGTCCATCACTAGATGCATCCAGACATTCATAGCCACTCCTGCTTTCAAGTACATCGCCGTGAAGACTGCCATCATTTCGGTGGTGCTTAACTTGGCGGGCTTGACGTGGTATGGTGCTATGGCCATGACATACGCGTCGGACGTGACTGCAATCTACAACTGCTCAGCTTTCACTGCGTATGCGTTCGCCATTCCCTTGCTCCACGAGAAGTTCTCCTGGCTCAAGGCTATGTCGGTGGTAATCGCCGTTTCCGGTGTCTTTATAGTCGCTTACTCCGGCTCCGACTCCTCTCATGACGAGGACCAGTACCCATACCGGTTCTTGGGGAACATCATCATCTCCGTGGGCGCAGTCTTGTATGGTTACTATGAGGTGTTGTACAAGAAGTACGCGTGTGTGCCCGAGCACTTGGCGAAGGTCATCACCCCTCGTCGCCAACTGACATTCTCCAACTTTGTCATGGGCTTGATGGGATTTTTCACCATGGTGTTCATCTCCGCTGGCGTGATCTTTGTCCACGTGACCGGCATTTACAAGTTCAATTTGTTTGACTATGGAGACGATACCAACAGAATCTGGCTCTTCATTTCTGGCTCCATTGTTTCCAACTTACTCTTCTCGGCGCTGTTCTTGTCCTTGATGGCCTTGACGTCTCCTGTGTTGTCTTCAGTAAGCTCGTTGTTGACGATTTTTTTGATTGGAATTGTCGAATGGGTTTTATTCGGCAATGTCTTGAGCCTCCAACAATTGATGGGCGACGCGTTGGTCATAGTTGGCTTTGCCCTCTTGACCGCTGCGTCGTGGAAGGAAATCAGTGAAGGAAAAGATGACGACGAAATGGAAAATGCTAGTTTGTACTCATTTGCTGCAAGTGAGCTCACTATAAATAATTAGAATAGAGAATTGAAAGATTTGTCTAAATGCTCCAACGTCTGTCGCTTCTCTGTTGACTTAAGCACGCTTTGGAAAGGCAATCACTCATCTTTGCCACCCCTTAGAGGCTTAACTATCCTCAACTTAAGTCCCATCTTTGGGGAGATTGGGGACAAGTTCAAATGACTGGAATCCTCGCCGTTCTTGTCCCCATCGAAAGACGTTGCGGAGTCGCTCCGCTCGTCATAGCCAAAATGACTGGAATGCTCGGGTACCGGCGATTGCTCTAGAACAAAGTCATTGGCAAACTTGGAGTCCTCTCGGAATTTTTTAGCGTCAATCTTACTTTTCAAGACCCGGAGCCTGGATTCGAATTGAGCATTTTCCCTGTTGACTTGGTTTTGTTGATCGAGCAACACCGTGCTTAACCGGTCAATCTTCAAGTCTCGTGCAGCGATGATCTTCTCGCAAATCAAGAGATGCTTCTTCAAATTCTCGTTGATTCTCTCCACATCATGTAGTTTATCATTCAAATGATGCAAAGAAGATTCTAGCTTGATGTACTTCAGATCTTCTTCATGCTGAGCATTCAAGTCGGAGAGCTTTAAGTCGAGAATCTTCTGTTCAAGCTGAGCAATCTTCTCATCCTTTCTTTGCATTTCGTCTGGATATGACAAACGATTCTCGAACTGCGGCGAGGAGATTTTGGATGGTGTCAACGAGAGATTTGGCAACGCAGGGCTATGCAAAGGCTTGATATCGTGAACCCCAGGAACGTTTGCGCTCAACGTACGCCTTGATTTGAGGTTTGGGGCTGCTTGGCCCTTGAGTTGTGACTCCAATTCCTGGTTCCGGACCTCCAACTGGGCCACTCGCATTTTGAGCTGCTCTGTGCTGAGCTCTGTGTTGATGACAACCGAGTTTTTGATTTTCTTGGCCCTGCTGCCGAATCTCAATGTCGATAAGGTCTCTTGGTTGCTATGAAGAGAGGGCGAGATGTTGACAACGAGCGTTGTGCGGGAGTTCCCACCCAAGGACTCTTGCAAAATCCGGGTGAGTTTTGAATCTCGATATGGAACATGCGTGGCCTTTGCGTCTGTCAAGGAGTTGATGACGAGGCCCAAAACAGACAATGAGCGGTTGATTTTCTTGGCCTCTTCCAAGGTGTTGCCAGACGAACCGGTGTTGAGCACTTTCTCTGACCCGGCCAAATCCACCAAGAACATGCGGCTCTTCTTCATTTCGCCGCTGAGGGTGTCTTTCTGCGTCAAAGACACCTGATAGATGACATGGGATCTGGAGGAGTCTGGGTTGGCAAGCGTGGATGCCGTTTTCCGCAACAGCTGCCCGCGCTTGAACACCTGTTGCATCTCGCTGGAGGAAGACACAAATGCATGCTTCAAGCCCTTCACAGAAATCCCGTTCACTGCATCCTGATGGATGGTGCACTCACGGCCTTTGTTCTGGGCGTCGAGCAAGTCGATGATTTGCTCTTTGTAGACCTCCATAAGGGATACTGCTACCGTATACTCGATATCTGCAGATCCGCTAGCTATGTTGGCGAACACCTCATCCGCCACCCGGGGAATGATGCCTCTGCCTTCCTCGTGGTTCAGCAGATCACCAAACATGGTGAAAGACTTCCCCGCGCCCGTCTGGCCATATGCAAAAATAGTGCTGTTCATTCCGAGGAAGAAGTCCTCTAGCGCTGATGCGCCTGCCAATTTGAAAAAGTCCGCTTGACTGTACTCTGGGCCACACACATGGTCAAAAGTAAAAGTATGAGTATTCCCTGCGTCGCTTATTTGAAGGGTCTTGCCATCAATGGGTAAAACCGTCTCCTGTGACGACTTGTCTATGGCTTGTAGGGGACGGAGCCGACAGATCACCTGGATATTGGATCTGGTGTACTCATATGAGGGGGAGTCATGCGAGATGGAGGCACGCCCAGGCGTTTTCGGCGACGCCAGTTTGGATTTGCTTGTACTCATAGATACAACCGGCCCAATTCGTGAATGATGCTAGGATCAGAGTAGTCCCTGTGATGTGATCCCTGTGATGATCCTGATGTGGAGATGTCAATTGGGAGACCAAGCCGGAAGGGCTGCACTGGTGAACCTGCCAGCTCAATGGAAGAAGTGTTGGAGATCAAAAGCGATCAACGTCCCTGACGGCCCAGAGGGTTCTTTGTGATGTGAGAAGGAGAAGCTGAGGCTGATCCGGTGGTGCATGAAAACGCGAATACGCGGTTATGACTAGACTGGTACTGGTGGTCCGCACTTCGTAGCCACGCCTGTATAAACGGCGGCTTTGTCCGCATAAGCGCCGTCATTGTCTGCATAAGCGCCGTCATTGTCTGCATAAACGCCGGCATTGTTTCCAGGGTTTATGCGTCTTGCTTTCAGAATAAGCGGGCGAGGGAGGGCAACGCCGAAGGGTGGATTTATTCCGGACCACTAGACTGTGACTTGATGTGAATCACTCTGGGAAAAAAGAAAGCCCGATGCGGGGCTCGAACCCGCAACCTTTTGATTGACCTTATGTGTTTAAGAGTCAAATGCTCTACCGATTGAGCTAACCAGGCTTTTACGCAAATTGTTAGACTTGAGATCTAACGACTCGATACAGGACATCCAAACCTACACACAGGAACCTGGGAGAGTTCCATACCCTCTATATGCA
>NKZR01001245.1:0-100489 GCA_002370795.1 Metschnikowia sp. 03-147.1 | reverse complement strand
ATCAGGTACCGCCGTACCTAAACAGAATGTTGAAGTCACGAGACATCTCCATTCCTGTATATGACGAGGTTGAACACAATGCGTCACAACAACTGGTAGTTGTAGGTACTACATCCGTGCACCACGCAGTTTTCAAGCGATACCTCAGGATCCTTATAAAATGACCATCACCTCAGAACCCTAATGAGTACCCCTGCTTACTACGAACTTTACAGACGAAGCTCTATAGGAAGTGCTTTGGCAGATGCACTTGATACATTGATTAGTGATGAGAAAATACAACCGCAGCTAGCAATGAGAATCTTAAACAACTTCGATAGAATTGTCTCGGAGATTTTAAAAGCTGAGAGAGGCATGTGCAAAGCCAAGATCACTTTCAAAGGCGATCTTCACACCTATAGATTCTGTGATGATGTATGGACCTTTATAATAAAGAACGTTATGATAAAAATGACTGACACATCTAACAACGNAAGAACGTTATGATAAAAATGACTGACACATCTAACAACGATCTTAATGACAGCGAATTCACTGTGGACAAGTTCAAAATCGTTGCCTGCAATTCTCGCAAGGCTGGGGAAACATGAAGTGCCTTTTATCTTTTTTTATTCCACATTCTCTAGTGGTGGTCCCCTCAAATCAGTGCCTTGCTGATCTTCGGGCACGCCTTTCGGTGGATCTGTCCTCCCCAAGCCTTTGGCACTTCCGTGTCTTGCTTAATTGGGACTCCAAACTTCCAAACACCTTTTATGCTCGCTGTCTTCACCGTCTCTTGACGTCTGTATTTTTTAGGGATCTTATTGAGAATCTGAGATTTTCGGAACCCTCTTTATGCTTACTGCTTGCGCCAAGGAGTCTCGACTGTTAGCAAGTACGTACTAATGTCTTGGGTATATAACTAAATAGTCATGAAATAATTCCATTTTTTAGGCTGTGATAATTACAGTAACTGAAAACATAAATTGTAATAGTTGATTGTGTGGAGTCTATCCTTGATCGATAACAAATTTAGGGATATCTTTTGTCTGTTTAGGGCTTATGACAAATAAGATGAATAGGGTCTTGTGTCGCATTCTTTGATGTGCTAATATTTTGACCTGTTTCTATTTCGCCCCGATTACCTAGAGAACGCAACTGAAATCTCGCGGTGTCAAACAATTCTATAACAAGAATCAAGCACATAAAAGTCATTTTTGGAAAAGAAGTAAAATTAAAAGCATATTTTAATTCAAAGAATGAATATTAACCCTGTATCTGATTAAAATTTGAAAAATTCCAAAACTTAAATGAATTGAACGCAACTTTTCGAATAAAATACCGGTACTGCATAAAACCATGGCTTTTCGAATCAACATTGTTTGTTTCAAGACTTCCGTACACCTTTCGCATATGTACAGTGCTTTTCCAAATTATTTCAATCAGCGCGGCAGTAAGATTCACACCACACTAGCGAAATTATTCAGGCCGAATGACGTACACCAATTTTCATTAAACTTCAATATTCTGAAGTCATAAATTTGGACCACCACTTCTTATATACTACATGTTAAAGCCTTGTAACTACAATTAAGGGCCAGAACCGACATAAGTCAACTGGTTTCCTTATTATCCGGTACACAACAACTTGATTCTTGGTCTGAATACTTTAGCTACTGTGATTTGAATCGTCCTGCGCTGATAGGAATAATTTTGAAAAACCCTGTATGGAGGGAACATTATGCCACGGGAATTGTCATCTCAAGTTCTGCTCGTAATATTTCATGTACTTGTGATCTGCATTAAACTCGATGCCCATTTAAAGTGGGAACAAGCCACATATTCCAACTCTGCCATACAATAGGCCGCAGTCACCCGACCGAATCCTAAAGTGGTATAATAGCATATCCTAGTCAGGATACAAAATGTGTCAATTCGGGTAAGTTATCTAAACATGTGTAGTGCAGACAATACGTCAAAGAGTCTCTTCTATAGTGCAGGACACTGGCTCTCGCGTGTGCAGTATAAATATCTTGCACGTTTAACAAGTAGCACATGGGTTGAGTATCTGAATATGAGCTAGTACTTCACCAAGAGAAAAACAGACATAACTCCATCTGTGATGATTGGAGAGTGGGTGCAAGTACACTACACAAAAGATCTCCAATCCTTGAAATTGTACACACAGAATTTTTTTTATGCGAGAGTAGAAACTTTATGTTGCGCTTTGTCATCTACTCAAGCATCGACTGTAATGATAATATACCAAACCTATGCTCAACTCAGCGTCGTCCCTTATTCTCCCCCTTGTGAGTTACCGCCCGCTCCCCTTTTTCCGCGGGACGTCGGCCACACTCAGTATATTCCTACACATAACTGTTTCGCCTGTCACACGTACATGCAGTACATTAATAATGCACTGGTCCCTCAATTTCCAACACTTCACGCTGTGAGAGAATTTGGTGTTGGAAAGTGAGTCACTATCTCTCAACATACAGTATGGAGAAGTGGAGGCTCGATAATTAGATTTGATCAATTGGATTTAAGTACTTTTAGAGAAAAAAAACGGTAGGTTTCCCGATATCAAGAGTGGCTTTTTTCGCATGGATGAATCATGGGTTTCTCGCTCAATGCAGCTTATCTTGTATGACAATTCTGCTCAATAGACACTTGATATAGGAATCATAATGATGCCACAAAAGGGCGCAGATCCAATTCTAGAGTATGCTGAATCCAATTCTTTCCAACAATCGATCATCTACCTACTGGTAATAACTTCGATAGGCTCATTTCAAATCTTCTGGAAAGTGTCTAGTCCTGTTTCCAACTATATCGAGGGCCTAATTATCCTGGCAATTAAACCATTCAACCACATTCAATCAACAGCTTTTCCAGTGGATCATGTTTGAGGCTTTTCATCTTAGACCCTCCAAAGATATCCCACTTCCTATAGGTATAATTTGACCTACGCTGCTCGATTAGACACGACCTTACGACCTTGTGTACCTGGACCTTACACTACGACCACATTGGAGTTAAGGATGCCAAGATATGAAAAGCCTAATTCACTTCAAAGATAAATGGTGCTAGATCCCGCCTTTTAAGGTATCATCAATGAATACAACCCGATACGCACAAGAAGTTACAAAAGAGTCTAACACTTGTCTAACACTTAGAGTATTTAATAACTTCGTTTTGAAAGCCATCTATTATACTTTATAGCGTTCACAATTTGGTATATTGATGTGATATCACTAATTGAAAGAAATCCGAGTGCGAGCGGCGGGCCTATCATTTTCGAAATGAACAGTTAGCGAGAATATCCTTGAAGAATAATTCCAGTTTCTGCACCAGATTCATTATCACTCTTGAGATTGTAGACTTTTCAAATTCCTCGACAGGTCTTTGGAAATGTGAGTCATGTCTATTTTACCCTCGATTGCTTGACGACTACTGCATCTGTACCATTGGCTCCACGGATCAATAATTTCTCAATACATTTGGGCAAAAGATTTTATACCAAAGTAAACAGTAAATGTTTAGATAATTCATGTATCATACTACAGTACTTTCAATGTGCTTCGAGTGATACGAGCAGTATTTAATATTTGCTTGCCATCATAAGTAAACCTCTTGATACACAGGTGCCATCTAAATCCCCCGCCCCTATCAGATTATGCAAACTCTTATCAGGCGAAACCTCTCTGGTTGACTTTTTTACATCTATGCATGATAAGTTAAAATTTGGCTCATACTAGGGCTGCTTGAAAAGAAAGGGTAGGTAGCTCGAGCCGGCTTGATTCAATGACTGCTTAATTAACAGGGTCTGCACTGCTAATTATGGTTCATCACAATCCTAACCAAAATCTAGAGTCTTTGATTTCGAAGGCCTCGTACAACTCTATGTCATCAGAGCTGAATCCCACCTGCACCTCATAAGAACCCTTCTCCATGCTCCACTTGTCAAGGTACTCGTCAAAAAATGAGGTTGAGTCCTTCAAGGACAACTCGAAATTGATGGCCTTTTTCTCGCCTGCCTCCAAGTAAGTCTTTTCAAAACCCTTCAATTCCTTTATAGGACGGTCCACCTTGGATGATTTTGAGGCAACGTATATTTGAACAGTTTCCGCACCTGCGAGCTTGCCAACGTTTTCAATGGTTAAACTACCACTGATTCTATCATGTGCCTCATTGATCTTCACACCTAAATCAGCGAGCTTGAACTTTGTATAAGACTTTCCGTAGCCGAATGGGAAGGCTACCTGCTTTTGCAACTTCTCGTAGTATCTGTAACCAACATAGATGTCTTCTCCGTATAAAACTCTTCCTCTGACAGTCTTGAAGTTTAGGTATGCAGGATTATCAGAATTCTTTAGAGGCCATGATAAGGACAATTTTCCGCTGGGATTTTCCTCTCCAAATAAGACTTTCGCTATGGCGTTTCCACATTCGGAACCGCCGTACCACGCGTGAACCAAAGCCTTTGCATCGGACAACCAAGGCATTTCAACAGGAGTTCCAGATTGGTTTACCACGACTGTGTTAGGGTTCGCCTCTATAACTGCCCTGATCAAGTCATTTGTCAACAATGGAAGTTCCATATCTGGTCTGTCATAACCTTCGCTTTCCCACTCGAGGTTAAGACCTATGGCCAAGACTACTTTATCGACGGATTTCGCCAAGTCAGCGGCCTTCTTAATCTCTTCCTGAGGATCGATTTTCTTGCAAAATCCAATCGCGATAGCTCCACCAAATGGAACCACAGATGCGTTATCAAGAGTAGAAGTGCTTCCCGAGCCCCACTCCACCAACACTGTGTATTGCTGACCTTTGTTTAAGTGTATACTGGCAATTTCCTCTATGGTTCCGCTTCCGAAAAAACCCGAACCAGGTCTTTGCTTGGTTTGGTTGTCAATGAGCAACTTTCCGTCAACATACAACTTTCCAGTTCCGCAAAGCATTAATGAAAAATCGTACTCTGCGGTCTCATCCGGGGTAACTATGCTTTCAAAGTCACCGTAGTAAACGTTATGATTCTCGAGTTCCTCGTGTTTGTAGTCGAACAAAATTAAATGACCGTAGTCAATATGTTTCTGGTCGAAAGCGTCCCTTCTATCAGATGCTTTACCGCGCCTGTCACCTTCTTTTGTTGGGTGCAAAGTAAATCTAGCGCTCATTCCTTTATGGCCAGTGTAGGGGTCGATTGCAAACTCACTACTAGCCAAAGCAGGTAAGGACTTGTGGGCATAACATCCCACAGCATACTCGGGCTCTTTACCCATGACGTCTGTTATTGCATCAAAAGGTGAGACTGCAGCATATGTGTGCATTGAAGCGGAACCACCACCAGAAACAGCGGCGAACTTGGCATTTGGACCGATCACAGCGATTTTCTCTGATTTCTTCAATGGAAGAAGCTCTCCTTCATTTTTCAACAAGACGATTGCCTCAGTAGCAATCTTTTGCAACAAGGCCCTGGTCTCAGGGTTATCGTTAGTGGTCTCAGGTCCGTTTTCAGGGATGTTAGATTTCTCACACCACTTGACAAAGTTCAACACTCCACGCACACGATCATCTAAGTCCTGGATATTCAACTCCCTAGAGCTTATCATATGCTGCAAAGCTTTAAACAGCCTTAATGTGGAAGGACCAGGCATCTCTAAATCTAAGCCATTTTCAATGGCTGCCTTGGAGGTGTACATTCCATACCAGTCGGACATGATCAAGCCATCCCAAGCCCATTCATTGTGCAAAATATTCTTAAGAATTCTCTTGTCTTGAGACACATGCTCGCCATTGACCTTATTGTAGGCGGTCATGAAAGAAGCGGGGTTGGCGTACTTCACAGCCAAACGGAAGGGCTCTAAATAGATCTCCCTCAAAGCTCTCTCAGTGATAATAGAATCCGAAGCCATACGCTCATGCTCTAAATCATTACCAACAAAATGTTTGATTGTAGAGGCAATGCCTCTTTCTTGAATTCCTCCGACAATAGACACCGAAGCCATTCCGGCAAGGTATGGGTCCTCGGAGAAAGACTCAAAGCCACGGCCTCCCAAAGGACCTCTCTGGATATTTGTAGTGGGGCCTAAAATAGCATGTGCCGATTTAGCTTTCGCTTCTTCAGCCATAAGATTGCCAGCCTTCTTCAAGAGTTCTTTGTTGAATGTTGCAGCCAAACCAGTTCCACAAGGAAAGCAGGCCGCTGGTTCTCCGAACGCGAACTTGGTACCTCTCACACCGTTAGGCCCATCAGAAACCCGAATTGTGGGGACACCCAATCTCTCGACTTTGTAAGTGTGCCAGAAATCCACGCCGGCGATGAGCCCAATTTTTTCTTTGAGGGTCAATTCCGAGAGAACTTGGTCCACGTTAAAGCCTGTCATGATAAAAGTGATGAGCTGATGAAAAAGAAGAGACTTTGAGTAATCAGTTTAAGATCCGATCTACTAATGAATGCTTGAAATAAAAGGAATTCTATCACTTTATGTATAAGGCGTGTATGCTTCTTGGCGGAAGGACTTCCTGAATAGGAGCGCATTTGGTTAACGCATTTCACTGGTGTGAAGGGCTTCAAATTACCCCACGAAACCATGCAGGATAATTTCATGTAAGAGATAATTAGTAAGATTCAGCCAAATTTCGGAGAAAAAGTATTGAGTCCCAAAATTTCACACAACGTATGTCTTTCGAAAGTACGTCCTATGGTCTTGGAAGACGCGTAATTCTCATTAGTTAATAACTCGAAAGGGTAGCTTCAGATTCAATTCCGATGAATCAGGCAAGCTTTCATTACACTGCCAATATGCTGCATTGCTCATAAAAAACTTCAAAAGTTACAGCGGCAGTTTTGGGCGGGAGGAGAGGTGGAGATACTGCCGGTTCGGCTACCTTCATGCACGAGAGCGGAGGGGGATCCTAAAAGGGAAACGCACCCGCGGTGTGGTGGCAGACACATACAAAATTCGTCGGGTTTAGTAAGCCCAAAAGTGAGTAGTCCCACCATCCTACTAAGATCTCACAAGTCTTCCGTAAATAGAATTCTTGAGCCACTTCATATGCGTCCAAATTTGGTTTCAAATTAGTCAATTTGGGACACGTGAGTATTCGAAATGAAATGTATAAGAAGACATGTTCATAGAAAAGACTGGATTAGTTTTCGAAAAACATAATAAATACAGTGTTTTGCAAAACTATTTGAACCAGCGCCGTGAAATGTCTCGAACCACACTAGCAAAGTTAAACAAACCAGTAATTCAAAAGAATTCATACAGGCGCTAACAAGTCGTTGAGCACCGAATTACAAGGAAACCAGTTCATTTCCCTCCGTTTTGAACATTGATTAGCACTGCAAGACTCCCAAATGTAGTTTGAAGTGGCAAACCTCGAGATTTAGAATTACAGAACATCCAATTCTAACGAAAGTTGGTGTGAAAGACTGTGCGAAGGAGTACAAAACTTTTTGAATGATTGGTTCCTTTAGTTTTGCTAGTGTGATTTGAAACGCTCTGCCGCACTGATTGGAATAGTTTTGAAAAACACTGTATGTTGTAGGCATGGGAGGTAAATTATCTATTTAGTGGTTAAAACTATACTGTACAGTCCCAATGAGACAATAGGCAATCATGGGTGGATTCCATCTGCAAAACTTATGACAGCCCATTTACCCAGAGCAGTCCAGAATTCTCCCTGATCATTGCCCATACTTTTGTAAATCTCAATCAATTTTTCATTGACTCCTGTAGGCAAACCAACCACTACATCGGCCTTACATGTACGTAAAGCCAAGATAGGAAGCTTGGAAGAGCTCAAATCCTGAATAGCTTCAGTGAACTTGGTGGTCTTGTCCCATTTTAAGTCACCTGTAAGTTTTCGGTAGTTCAAATCACCTTTGAAGATGATTAAGTTGGATTTCTGCAATTCTCGATACAAGTCCAAGTCCTTCGGAATGTCCCAGAAGTTGGAGCTGGAGGTCCAAAAAGGGTGAGTTTGTGTGGTGATTTGACCAGTGGAGATATACTTTTTAAGGCTTTCGAGCAAGTAGTTGATGGCTTGGGCATCTTCAGGGGTGGCATGAATCTCGGCGAAAAAGCTCTGATCACCCAATTGCTCCACAAGAGCATCGAAGTCCTTGGGCATTGTGTCGCTGACAAACCACGGAATATCCTTACAGTGTAAAACAACATTTTCAATGAGGCCCGAGTCAAGAGCAAATAGAGCCAAGCACAAGTCAGCAAAAAGCTCGAAGCCCGAATTATCGAGCACAAAGTCAATACGCTCACTTTTAGAGCTGATGAGATGCAACCAAGCCTTTTCAATGTCGTTGATAAGTATCTTCTCCTCGTTTTTCTTCCTTACCTCGGCGCCTTGCACGCTTTTAATATCCTCAAGAGTTACGTTGCCTGCCAATAAAGATAAATCGGTGGCATTTCCCCATAAGGAGATATCAACAAACTCCTCAAATAATAATTTTAAGGCCTGCTGGTCGGCTTCGCTGGATTTGAGCTGCTCAGATAGCGATTGGTACCGCTTACAGAGCTCTAACACTCCGAAGGACGATTGATGGAAAGTTTGGTTCTTCAACTTCTCAAATACATCAAATTTCTTCAAGTAAACCGTCTTTTGAAACCACAAGTGTATTAATTGGTAGAGGTAACACTCCAAGTAGAGCCATGGACCAGTGAGCCACGTGACCTGCTTCTTCTCGTTGAATTCCTTCAAACCCACATTGTACATCGCAAGTTCGGGTTTGAGAAGAATATCTGCATCCAGAAATGGCGCGACTATTGAGTCGTCTTCAAAGTCATTCAAGAGCTGGTTTAGTTTGGCCGTGACGATCTCCCCACACTTCAAAGCTTTGGGATGAGATTTCACGTGATAGTTGATATCATCAATGGCTCCGCGGATAATTGTGGGCCATCTCTTGTGGACGGTAGGGTATGCGAAAGATGTTTTTTCGTCGTTAAATGAGGGTTCAGGAAGAGCCATAACGTGGATTGAAGAAGGCGCTGAGATTGCGATCTCTCAACTTATATTACTGAGTGATCACGTGCGCGCACACACCGCCCAAAATAGTCATTTCCACACCGAGTGACGGCAGAGAGATTTTTAAGGATGCTTGTGTGAATTATTGATGACCCATCAAGCACAAAAAAAAAACACAAATCCGGATATTGTATGCTTTATTATGGTTATTGTCACAAGCTGTTACGAATTTTTCAGACCAAATGACAGATTGTGAATTGCTAAAGTGGGAAAAAAATTCCTCTCATTGGAGAAATGTTTACATTTGCGCAAGTGCTCAAATTTTGATCGTAAATTGGTGTGTTGAAGAAGTGGACTTGTGATTATGATTACGACGCAAAAGAACAACAAACGTCTGGCGATTGAATATTATCTTAGCGAACAAAACAGAAATTCAAAACATGAAACGCCATGTCTGTTACAGCAAGGAGCTACATCGAATCGCAAAACATTTTAAGTAAAACAAGTATAGAACCTAAGCAGCACGCGTGCGGGAGTTTTCTCGAAAAACACCTGGCACGGCTTTGGGAACCAACATATCAAAGAATAACACAATACTGTACATGTAATAATACTTACTTCTGGAGTAAATCGCTTATTGTCTCTTAGCATATTCCGCTTTCTCTTTCTCGTATCTCTTTTTGTCGGCACCAGCCTTGTTTTCGTAAGGAACCTTGTCCTCGGCGCTTAAAGCTTTCCACTTCTCACCCAACATTCTGCCGACTTGGCCGAAAGTAATACCAGGATTCTCAGCTCTAACAATGTCCCTGTTCTCGTTAGCGAAGAACATGTAAGCAGATAAAGACCTCTTTGGTGCATCTGGGTCCTTCTTTTTTCTGGAAGACTTCTTTTTTTCGGTAGACATTACTGCTGGTTAGTATAAGCGTGAAGAGTGCGCGTCGAGCACTGGGCTGCAAATTGTAAATAGACCATGTTTGCTGGGCGGCGGTGCACGGGCGCAGGACACACAAAGGCTAGCAAAATTAAAAGCAACCTCAACAAAACAACCAAAAAATTGAAGCCTTAATATAATTTGCCTCTGATGAGTTCCTGGCGGTAACATTGTAGCCGATGCGCAGTGCGCGCTGATCGCTGGGCATGGTGTTCAATATGGGTACATACTTAAAAATAGTGTTGGGAGGAAATAAAGTGGGAGTAGATTATGTGTGGAGCAGTGAGGGTGCCCTATATAGGGGGCGACGGTGGGCGCGCGGAAGAGGGACAAGGAATGCGCAGTGGCGGCGTAAATTGCAGAACACTGCCTTTTTGCTTTTCGCGTTACATACGCTTCCAACCTGCTACGGGATCCCCTAAAGGTGTTGCAACCTTGTAGTCACTGAGCACTGTATATTGCCATCATGTGCTATGAAAGTGATGTTATAGAAGTCTATTTATGACTGCTAGAGCTGATTATTGTATCAATGTATCTTTGTTTCTGAGTCGTGCCCAACGCAAAAATTGCACCCAGCCACCCACCCACACAATACTTGCAGGTGAAAAATGCCCACATCGAGAGAAAAGTACATCATTATCATATCGCCTTTGCTAGTAATTTGAATTACCTCTTCCACAATATGGCCCTACTAAAAAGCTTTTATACTAGGTTTAATTTCATAAGCTGAGCCATTTATCTCTTCACTTGCAATCAACCCGCTGTTGTGTAGTGTATTCTATGAGTTTTTTTTTGTTGGTCATTTATTGAACTACAGTCTATAAATGTGAGTGAGGGGTTGAGAGGTACGGGTGCGCGGGCTCACTATACTTAGGCATCGAAACTTTACATTTCGCTATAAACAAATTCTAGGGATAGTCGTGTACATTGCCTCTTGGGCAGAAGAGATATCCCTATTTCAAGCATTATACCAGAGTTTAATTCTAGTTCCAATTAAGTCACAATTCAGATCAAGTCTGTTGCTTGGTCTATTTTTTCAAGTCATAGTTAATACCATCCGCGGTATTGATTGCTATCCTGGTAGCTTCCATATTGAGGATACTGTTGGTAACCCCCGTATTGAGGCACCTGTTGTGGATACTGAGGCTGGGATGGGCCAGGGGCATGGGGTGCGCCGTGTTGCTGACCGTTCTGCTCGCCTTGAGGTTCAGAGCCATGTGCAGTTTGGGGAGCTGGCTGGTTGCTTGGATAGCCGCTGTATGGGTATCCTCCTCTAGTTCCAAATTGATTAGGATTTCCGTAGTATTGCGCAGCGTAGTACTGATTGGCAGCTTGGGCAGCCTGAGTGGCACTTTGTCCATTGCCAGCGTCGCTTTCTGCAGCACCAGTGTCGTTGCCTGTTTGCTGTTGGTGTTGTTGCTGTAATTGTGGATATTGCTGGTGTTGCATTCCATAAGCATTGGTCGAGACACCTCCCATGGCACCTCCGTTACCGTAGTATGGTGTGTTGTAATAGTAATTGTAGTAGTTTGGGTAGCCGAATGGAGCACCGCCTGGGATTTGCTGGCTCTGTTGAGGAGTTTGCAAGCCTTGTTGAGCAGCACTAACGAGTGGAGAATGAGTGGAATCAGCGTTACCATTTGCAGTGGTGGAAGAACCAGGCTTACCACCGGATGTGTTGGCGGTGTTGGTTTGGTAATAACCTGGGGAGGCATTTGATCCCAAGCCATTCTGATTCATCTGACCATAAGCAGCAGAGTAATCGAAAGATGGGTAGCCAAATTGGCCTGGAATAGACCCGGCGGCGGCCTGTTGGGGAAATTGCTGTTGAGTTTGTTGGAATTGGGTGTAGTAGTCAAACCCTTGGTTGGCACCAGCGGACTTCTGTTGTTCGAATTGTTGTTGGTAAGCTTGTTGAGCAGCCTGTTGAGCCAGTTGATGCTGAGGTTGCTGTTGAGGTTGGGCTTGGGATTGAACTTGAGCTTGCTGCTGCTGCTGCTGTTGTTGTTCCTCCAGCTGCTGCTGCTGTTGTTGAGCATGTTCAGGTTGAGAAGGTTCCTCCAGAGAGGGTTGCTTCTGGATGGTAGAAGTCTCCAATTGTTGTTTTCGATCAGATCCAACATTCTCCTTTTGCAAAGACAAGGAGCCGAAAGACACACCGATGTTGTCCACTTGTTGAGGTAAAACAACTTCTGATTTAACGACTGGGGCAGGAGCAGATTCCACCTGGGGAACTTCAACAGATTGCTCAACGACAGGCTCAGCGACATCCTCTTGTGGGGCCTGTGCTTGCTCAGAGGGAGCAGCTTTCTCGGGTTGTGATTCAGGTTGAGCAAGTTGTGCCTTCTTTTTGGGAGCTGAAGGTGCCTTTGGCTTGATAGCAGATGCCCATGAAGTAGTGGCCTGCACGTTGGCGGTCTTTTGCTGTGTCTGTTCGTGTTGTTGTGGTTCTTGTTGATTTTGTTGTTCTTGTTGCTGTTGCTTTTGCGGTTGCTGTTCATGCTGTAAATCGTGACGTACTTGCAGGAACTGGGATTCTTGCGGAGATTGTGACTCTTGCAGAGATTGGGGTTCTTGCAGCTTGTGAATATCGCTGGCGTCAATTTGCTTAGTCCGTTTCACGTCTGTGTTCTTCTTCGTTGGCTTAGGCTTCGAGTCCTTAGATAAAGCAGCAGCCCAAGAGTTGACCTGGGTGGCAGATGCAGATGGCTGCGAGGCAGAGGCAGCGGAAGCCGCAGCCTGGGCCTGGGCCTGTCCCTGAGGAGTGATTGAAGACGCTTGAGTCAGGCCAGAAGAGGAAGAAGGGATGGAAGAAGCTTGGGCATGAGGCTGTGGCTGAACAGAGTGAGCTTTAGGCTTGCGTTCCCTTCTCTTGTCCTTGGAGGTTCTCTCGCCCCTAGGAAACTTGCTGCCGGCTTTGTGGTCATTATGATGGGGGGTTGTGTTGGAGGCGGAGGTCAGGGGCTGCTCCAGTATGTGTTCGTCTCTTTTTCTTTGTTTCTGCTCGCGCCTGATGGGTTCCCATTTGGAAACTTTGTTGTTGACAATCAAATCAATGACAATCTCTACGTCATTGTGATGCTCAGACAAAATAGAGCCTAATTCCTCGGCCTCCCAGTCGGGAAACATCTCCGTCAACACCAGCAATTGTGGTGCTGACGAGTGTGCTTGGGTGGCGGCGTCGACAGCGGCTCCCTTTTTAGCTTTATGGCTTTTTCGTTGCGACATTTATGGATATTTCTGGCGCAAAAACGGCTGCTTTTGCGTATTCTGTAGTGGCTAGTGGTGGCAGTGGAGAGATGACAGACAAATAAAGCACGTGCTCTTTCTGTCAGCGTCAGTAAATATAAAAGTAGCGTTCACTGCTCGAAAGAAAAACGGTGGCTGGGGAATTTTCTCGCTTTGGGTTTTTCTCGAACGTCGCACTTGCCTGGGGACGAAAACTTTTCGACCGCGCACTCTTCATCAGTTGCTCACGCTAAGAAGCCTGTGTAGAAGTCCTGTGTTGGCTAGGCTACTTGTTCCTATTTCAGATATTCTGCTTTATTTGACGTGCCTAATGATTGTATTTACTTTGGTTGAATATTGCTGATGTGACTGAACTCACAAAATAGTGCCTTCGGTGTTGTCATTGACCAATTAATCGTTGAATTTACCTCTCAGTCTTGCATCTTCGGCATTGACTCAGAACTTGCACTCCGTTTTCTTTGTCCCCTGCCCGGTCTACTACAAATCGAATCCCTCAACACCTATCCACAATTTTCCAAATATTACAGTAGATTATTGTAAGACTGGAGTCCACTTTGGAATTACTTTAGATGACTCTGTCACTGTGTTGACTCTTTCATGTTACTGTAAAGTGGGAATCCGCAGCATTACAGCATTCCAAATTCGGACGATGATAAGGGTACATTAATACTGGCATCAGCATTACTGGGTGTGAAAACCTCTTGCTCTTACTTAGATCTATAAACCAAATGTGCCACATATTTCTGTTGCACAATTTGACTTTCAAGATGAGCTTTCAAAAGTGACTCTCAGTAGCTATAGTCTCACCCATACTCCTCCGTTGCTTTTCTTCAACGCCTTCACATTGTCTTGCTATTGTTCACGCCTATAATTGACTCTCACACAAGTGGGGTTACTGGACCCGAATCTACATGCACCACTGCGCACGGGCTGTCTAGATCGAAATCACATCACCTGATGCAACATTGGTGCTGGTCTGGCTGGGGCTCCGAGCATAGGTGCTACCACGCCTATAGCAGTGGCCTTGAACAAATCCCCTATGACACTAGCCAAATCTTTCCCGGTTTGTTTGAAGTCAGGATAGGAGTTGACCTCCAACAACTTCACCGAGTAGTCCAGGTTGACCAAAAAATCAATGCCGAAAAACTCCACCGCATTGGGAATCGGCTGAAAGTTTATCTTATCCACAGAGGACGCTGCCTTAAAAAGTTCTCCCGTGATGTCTTTAACCTGATCGAACACATGGGTCTTTTTGGCTGCGTTCAAGCCTGTCAAGTCCCAAAAGTTCTTCACCAAGGGCTCCTTTTCTTCCTGGAGACACGTATTGGTGAGATGTCCAGCAAGATCGATAATTTCGACTTCTTTACCTGTAGGGTCAGAAAATGGGGCCCCCGCGAAAAGTGCAAGAATATTCTCGTAAACGTACACCTTTAAGTTACCAGCGCTCACAACGTAGACTCTTAAATGAAACTTTCTGTTCAGATACTCACTCAAGAGAAGAGGAGAATTCTGATACTCCTGCACAATGAAATGGCGAAGTTGGGAGATAATGACACCATTATTTTCTTCGCTCTCGTAATTTTCTTCATCGCTGTCGCCGTTGCCTTCCTCGAAAGAATCGAAGATAGCTTGCAACTGCTCCAACGTGTTGAACACTCGGATCCCCTGGCCCTTGTCGCTCATGCTCGGTTTTAAGATCCAAGACCTGTCTCCCTTTTCGATCTCGTCGCGAAGTTCGTAACTCTCGTCCAACGAATCATCAAGAAACTCCGCATAATCAACTTCAAGCTGGTACGTTTCGGGAAAAGCTCTGCATAGAATCGACCCCAGGTTCTTTACCACATAGTGATGGATAGTGTTAGCCAAGTAGTGTTTTCGAATCAATGCTTTGCGATACAAGTAGGACAGAACATAATAGTGAATTGGGTGGCTGCCAATGAGCTCTAGGTCCAAGTCCTCGTACTCTGCATAGTGAAAGACACGGAGATTATCGATGCGAGAGAGGATCTTAGGATCCGTTTCAACAGTGAAATTGGCTGCAGCAAATGCTTCTACCAAAGGGGTGTATATGTAGGAAGATTCTGGCACAGACACGAGAAAATGAGGCGCCAGGTACCCCAGATTAGTTTCCGGAAGTGGAGTTTCTGGAACTAAGTGGTTCTGAAGCTCACGTGTCTGTGAGCCGGTTTCGGTTTTTGCATCCAAAACAATTTCTCCCTCGAGAGGAGAAACATGGCAGAAGGCTGCCTGTAAAGGAGTGACGCTTATCCCGTCGTCGTGCAAAACCCGAGAGTCTGAGTAGCTCGTGTCTAACTTGCCTTGTTCATGGACATGCTTGAACTGCGGCAGCCACGTGTATTTGCCCTCACCCTCCGACTTGTAGATGGAGCCCCACTGGTTTTTCAACACTGGCGTATACATGATCTTTGTCTTGCCATGTTTGAGCGACGGAATTAAGGGCACGTTCACGGAGAAAAGATCAATTCCAGGCATTCGACCAAGCTCCTTGTATAGGTACTGTACGAGCTGCACAG
The DNA here is from genome assembly GCA_002370795.1 of Metschnikowia sp. 03-147.1. Lineage (NCBI taxonomy): Eukaryota > Fungi > Ascomycota > Pichiomycetes > Serinales > Metschnikowiaceae > Metschnikowia > Metschnikowia sp. 03-147.1. The sequence continues at coordinate 84,811 of NKZR01001245.1, read as the reverse complement.
ATATTCGGCTGGCCTCCTTCAACGTGTGAAAATCATGCTGGAGACTTCGAAACTCGTATGACAAAGCTATAGATTTAAATCCATGCGTAGCGGCTTCCATGGCAGCACCGACCGTGCCGGAAGCCAAGATGTAAAGATTTCCTGCATTCTTGCCAAAATTTGGCCCGCTTATCACCAAATCTACGGGCGGCTTTCCGCTAAGATGGTGTAAGCCTATATCTGCACAGGCTGCGGGAGTCAGATCAATCAAGATCCACTCCTGGGCGCCGCCCTTCACGCACGCATCATTCCGCTGCATGAAAGGGCCCTCATATGCGTTAATCGAGTCGTTGGGCTCGCTGGTGCTGTGTTTGGTGTAGATGTAGGACGAGGAAAGAGACTTTCCTGCAAAATGGGCTTTGCCTATCCACGACCTCTGCTGGTCAGGAACCACAATCAGAATCTGCCAGTCAGTTGCCTGCAGAAGTTCATCCACAAAATACTTCATATAAGGACACGCATGGTCGTCTAAGGGGCCGTCATCGTTGACGAGAAGAACGTGCATTAGGACCGATGAGAATCAAGATGCTTGCCAAAGCAGCAGGTATCACGTGTGCGCGTTGTAAAAAAGTAGATCCGTACACACGCACATGATACAGCACGTGCCATGGCACTCGTTTTTCACCTCAACCCTTTACCCTACCCAATCCCATGTCGTTTTTCCTCGGCAACACCGCCCAGTACTCCCACGTGGAGGTTAACCCAGAGAAGGTGCGGCTTGCAACAGTTCAATACACAGTAACAGCATCTACTTTCAACAAGATGCTTCAGCAGTGCCGTGACAAGTGCATAGGTCGCGAGTACGGAGAAGGCGACATTGTCACGGGCGAAGCCTCGTGTACTGACCGCTGTGTGTCAAAGTATGTCCAATCAAATGCAGAAATTGCACAGAATGTGCAGTATAAGATGAATCCGGTGCTTATGCCGGAGTACCAGAAGGTTCAGAAGATAATAAGGAGCGGGGAATGCAGCTCGGAATAGACACTAGGTGCATTGATCCGTCCCATTGCACCTGGGCTTAGCTGATAGGAACGAAATGTTTGCATCGTCGATTCTCGAAGAACCTTCTACATGGACAAACAGATCGGCTTCTGTACAGGGGGGTATTAGCATAAACCCGACTAGCGTTGAGATTATTGGCGTATTTCTAAAGGACAGAAGCTCCAGTGCTACATGTATATAAAACTCACGTTTATTTGGTCATAATATTGAAATACCGTAGGCTTAGTTCAATTGACCCTTGGTGTGGAAGATGTCCAAGGCCTCAGCAATTCTGGCGCTCATGGTCTTCTCTCCCTCTCTGACCCAGACTCTTGGGTCAAAGTACTTCTTGTTAGGCTTGTCCTCTCCCTCTGGGTTACCAACTTGCGACAACAAGTAGTCCTTTTTGTTCAAGACGTAGTCACGGATACCCTTGAGGTAAGCATATTGACAGTCAGTGTCCAAGTTAACCTTGACAACTCCATTCTTAATAGCGGTGTCAAATTCCTCTTGGGTGGAACCGGAACCACCGTGGAAAACCAAGTACAATGGGTGCTTGTTGTCAGTGCCAATTTGCTCCTTGGCATACTTCTGGTGTTCACCCAAGATAGATGGTCTCAACACAACGTTTCCTGGTTTGTAGACACCATGAACGTTACCGAAAGCAGCGGCAATGGAGAAGTTTGGAGAGATTGGAGCCAAAGCCTTGTGCACGGCGAAAACAGTCTCAGGTTGAGTGTACAAAGACTCCTTGTCGACGTGCTCGTTGTTGACACCATCTTCCTCACCTCCAGTAATACCAATCTCCATCTCGAGCCATTGGTTCATTTTGGCCATTCTGGTGAAGTACTTGACACAGGTGGCAATGTTCTTGTCGTCGGTCTCCTCAGACAAGTCCAACATGTGTGACGAGAACAAAGGAGTACCATTGGCAGCGAAGAACTCCTCATCGGCCTTCAACATACCGTCAAACCATGGCAACAACTTTTCTGCACAGTGGTCAGTGTGCAAGACCACTGGGATTCCGTAAGTAGGGGCAATAGCTCTAATGTAGTGAGCGGCAGCAATAGAACCAGCAATCGATGCGCTTTGGTCACCGTTGGCGACACCCTTACCAGCAAAGTAAGCAGCACCACCCTGCGAGGTTTGCAAGATGATTGGTGACTTGTTGTCGCGAGCGGCCTCCAAGGAAGCAACGACGGTGGAAGAGGAAGTCACGTTAATAGCAGGAATAGCAAAGCCCTTAGCTTGACAGTAGTCAAAGAGCTTTCTAACATCATCGCCGTAGATAACACCGGATTTTTTCAAAACTTCAGCCATATTTATTTTTTGTTAATAGTAAGGAATAACGTATTGCTCGCTGCGGATTTCGTGTCTTTATATATCATGAGGAGCACTCCGCTCCGGGTACTGAAGACTGCGAACTTTTTAATGCGGGCCACAAGTATGTGCACGTCGCAAACAAGTGGTGTGATGGAACAGCGTCCATGAGGACCTTACTTACAGCAGTATTTAGATAATTCTTACCGGGCTGTTGCAATTCGGGGATGTGTTAGCATTTGCTGAAATGCATTGTCCGGGGTAATACCGCCTGCCAGTGTATTGTGTCTTGAGAAAGGTGTTTTTCGTCGTCACACGCATGTAGACAACACTGCACATAGAAGTCATGCTGTATTACATCGACTGAAAAGTGTACAAGATGGTAGAATGTACACTAGTGCCATCACTAGATTTGTGGGATTCGTTTTCCAGAATGACTGTGTATATACCAGCATTTTTGCAGCCCTTTGGAAACCAGTTATTTTGCAAATCAGGTAGGTGTTTCCTAGAGTCTGAGGGGCCTTTTCAGTGGGGACCGCACTGGCCCGAACCCCTATGCGCATAATCTCTTAGCGCTTACTTCAAATCGATATGCCTTCATTGGCTGAGTGAGCATCATAGTGCGCCGAGGCATTTTTTCGTTGCTCTTAAGCAACTGCTTAATTTGGAACAGCAAATCTGGATTATGATACCCGAGTAAAAGCAAAACCCCGACACCATAGGATACGCTACCCGAGCGCGAGGATCTTTTAAGAATTCTCCGGGACCGCAAGAATTCCCGGGCCTCACAAGAATGTTCCGCTGAGCCGATTAGTAAGGCCCGGGATACCCCACAAACTGCCCCTCCCAGAATTCATTTTGAAATTTGCGCACCGGGAAATGACGTACCTGTAAGTTCCCGGAAGATCACTATAGTCTTAGACCATTTACAAATCTCTGGTAAAGTATTTGTGGAACAATACAAGGTAAGACAATCTGAGTGATTTAGCTCTGAATCCAACTAATGAACCCACAGACTTGATTGATTATTAGGCTTGTAAACCAGTCCAACATTTAACTTACCAACTAATCTGACCAAACAATGGTCCACTTGAATCGAGCTTGCGGAATCGAAATTGGCAAAAATGGAATGCCCTTCAGTAGCTTATCTATAACTTAAATAGATAAAATCACTCGGCTAATGGCATCATAAATTTGCCTTCAATGACTTAAATCTTATTCGTTTCGAAACCTCGAGATCAAAGTATCCAAAACATACAAACACCAGGAAATGTTCATGTATAAAGATCGGGTAGCACTTTCTTGTAGAGTTTCACGTTTTGAAAGTACCCACTCACCTGCTCCTTTTGTATGCCGAGCGGACTAAGCTGAACAAGCAATCAGAAACTCTGTTCTCCTTGCTGCATTTACCGTTTGCTCAAATTATTCAATCAAAGACCGGTGAAATTTTGGGCTTTCTCAGTCTAACTTATATAAACAGAGAACGAAAAAAAAAAGCCAGCACTGAGAAGAAGTAACAAGAAAAGGAAATAAAACGCTACCAGACTGAAAGTTCAAGAAGAAGTAGTTCATCAGCCCGACGATATACCATATCCGACATGGTTATCACTGTATTCTATTCATAATTGGTGCCCACCATAATTAAAACCATCAATGATCTAACTCATGGATAATGAACGTAATTTCACATCTGAATTGTACGTCTAATTCAACTTCGATGCATCATGCCACAATTATGTAATTCAAGTCCAATTACGGGACTAGGCAATTCGACGGGCTTTTATTTGATCAACAGCCTCTAGTAAATTATCACCTTTTCGCGCGCGTAGTCTAATTAACAATCGCTTCTTAGTGTGATGGCAGGCCCAGAAAATTGCAGAATAGATTTCATAGAGAATGGGTTTCGATACTATTCCATGGACTCTGGCTGTAAAAAGCAGTTTGAGAAAGTGGCCCAACTAATCGCTGTGCATCTTTCAGAACCTTACTCCGTTTACGTGTATTGGTACTTCTTCCACCGATGGCCACAATACTGTATCCTCATTAGCCCGGAAGGCTCAGACAAGATCATCGGAGTGATAATTTCCAAGGTTGAGCCTCACAAGGGTGTAAGGATGCGTGGATACATTGGTATGCTTGTGATAGACCCTGAATTTCGGGGCTCTGGCATGGCTAAGAAATTGGTCAAGATGTCCATTGCCAAAATGGTTGAATGGGATCGCGTGCATGAAGTGACTTTGGAGACAGAGGTTAATAACGAAGCAGCGTTGCATTTATACGAGCTGTTTGGCTTTCTCCGAACCAAGCGAATGCATCGTTACTATTTGACCGGCAGCGATGCATTCCGCCTAATATTGCCTATTGGGGACAAACTGACTACAAGAGTGGCGTATTTGCCTAAATTAGACGACATGGTCGTTGAGGGCGTGTCTCTTGGTGATTTGACACTCGGAGAGGAGTTCTGAGAAATGTGTACCTTGAGAATCAACTCCTAGCTCTGGAAATATCTAGGTGCATATTCTTTGCGCTAGTGAGCTCTCTGATTCAAAAGGATATGAACTATAGCAAGACTAGTCACTGACCGGAATCGCTGTTGTTTGGAGCAAGGCGCAATGCCACAGGTCGAGACCTGGTATCTCTTTAAGCTCCCTCCTATATTCATAGCTTCCAAGAAAAAAATAAGAGACTCTTAAAAAGTTTAGGAACTGTTTAAAGGTCTTAAAGGTCTTCTCTCCTATATCGTATAGATGCATTTAAATAAAGACTGCGGTGGTAGTAAATGAAATTGGACACACATTATAACAAATGAAAGAGTTTAAGGGGTAAGTGAAATTGAGTAGAATACAGTCTGATTGTCATATCAAAGGCACTGATGGAATTTTGGAACAATCCCAACATGTTGAAGATTTCGACTTGCTGTGAATTGTGCACGTGATTGATCACGTGTGACGCTCATTTCTCGCTACTCTTCTCCTCAATATTTCCTACTACGCCGCCAATGCTAGATTCCAAATCCCTCGATACTATTTCCCGGTTAAAACTGGCGCTTCTCATTCGAGGGCAGAAAGATAACACGCCGAATTTGCCTTCTGGGAACAGGGGCAAGAAACTCAGTAAGTCAGGTGCTGATATCAACACACTTACGCCTAAGATAGTTGAGTACAACGGCAGCAACCATTTGGTGCTCACCAACGACGTGATTGAGCGTACAAACTACAATAACAAGCGCAGGTGGCTGGATTTCTACCGCACTAATACCGAAAAAGGGAATATCACCCGCTCTTGTACCGATGAAGACTTCTCTTCAGATTCCAGCGACTCCGAATTGTCGGATGACGACGACAATCCATTTAAAAAAATCCGGCTCAGTGAAATATTAGCTCCTCTTTATCACCCGTCTGAAATTTACACACACCCAGCCATCTCCAAGACGTTCAAACTGGGTTGTCTTTCTACGCTAGCCGCAGAGCTTATAGAGGTGATTGAGGGAGAGCAAAAGACGTTGAACCAGTTTAACAAATTGTTACAAGTTTTGGATGGCGAAGATTGGTTTTATCAGTTGGAGGAGAACATGGACCTCCCGCATTATGACCATGGATTAGATGAGAGCGAGACGAGGAGTGGTAAAGAGGGGAATGGCAAGAGTGAAGCAATAAGTGAGAATAAAGAGAGGGAAGAGGAAAAGAATGAAGAGCAAAAGGGCGAAGACGAAAAGATTGATTATGAAATGACTAAAAACGGAAAGAGTGAAGATAATGGAGGCAATGGAGAAAAACGTGGGCCTTGGGGTGACGTAGTCAAGGACGAAAGCGAGGCAGATAGTGATCGCCGTATTACACGGAACACGCGCCTTCAAGGAGACTGTATTCAAGTATCCGATCCATTTTTTGCGCTTCCAAAGTCTCTCGAAATCTTTGAGCGCCAGCAGCAGAAGCAAAGGGATGAGACTGAGGATGATGATGAGCTTATATCCATCCAGCAAGAATTGATCAACTATTTGCAGGTCAGTATTCAGCGACAGCACGAGTACATCAAGAACCTCTCGTCGATTAGAGCAGGACTTGTAAAGGCCGAGAAGTACAAGAAGGAGTTGTATCGTTGGAGCCGCGAAATGGGAGAAAAGAAGTGAGCTCAAGGCCAGTGAATGACGAGATCTTGTGTACTTGAATTCTTCTACTTGTATAATAGCGTCTGTTTGAAGTTATCATACTTATGGAATTATCAATTGGATGAGATTCAAAGTGGAACCGCTCCAGATAAAACATTCACTGTGAATCTGTTGCTTCCACTGTTTGGTTTCTGCTAGAGCCACTGCATCGTATTGCTGGAGTTGGTTCAAAATTGCAAAGCCAATGGTGGATTGCAAAACTTATAATTCGCCAACTTAACCTCGTCTGCAGTAAATTAGTCCTCGGAAATTCAAGTCGCTCTTTATATGGATACCAAATTTTGCAGTGAACTACGGTTACTTTGTTGGCGCCAAGTACATATCGTCAGCTTTTAAAAATTCCTTGATTTACCCAGCAAAAATCAAAGCTCGTTTTCTGTGGCGATAATCGAATTAGTAACTACTATGAAAATATCTGAAGACCTGCTTAAAACAGTTAAGACTTACAGAGGTTGGAATGAAAATTGCCTGCATATACACGTAACAGGCGCGCGGTATATGGCGCGACGCGTCTTTTTCTTTCTCCCTCTCTACTTTTCTTCTTCCCATCATGCTTGAAGGTAAATTCGACGAAGCCAGTCTCCTCAAAAAAATCGTGGACTCCATCAAGGACTGCGTGAAACTCTGCAACTTTAACTGCACAGAACACGGAATCACGGTGCAGGCGGTTGACGACTCCAGGGTTTTGTTGGTGTCTCTTTTGGTAGGACTGTCTGCTTTCTCTGAGTACAGATGTGACCGGGATATCACGTTGGGCATTGACTTGGAATCTTTCTCCAAGATAATCAAGTGCGGAAATAACGAGGACTTTTTGACAGTGTTGGCAGAGGACTCGCCAGACAATGTCATGACGATTTTCGAGGACAAGAAAAGGGAGCGTGTTTCCGAGTATTCGTTGAAATTGATGGACATCGATTCGGAATTCTTGAGAATTGACGACATGGAGTACGATTCCGTCATTAATATGCCCAGTACCGAGTTCTCCAAGATTGTGCGTGATTTGAAGAATGTGAGTGAATCTCTCAATATCACCGTGACCAAAGACTCGGTGAAGTTCAGTGCTGAGGGTGAGTCCGGGAACGGATCAGTGGTGTTGAAGCCGTTCACCGACTTGGACCACCCCGAACAATCTGTGTCGGTAAACTTAGAAAATGCCGTGGACTTGACTTTTGGCTTGAAGTACTTGAACGATATCATCAAGGCCACTGCATTGTCGGGGTCGATCACCATCAAGTTGGCTGACAAAACTCCTGCGTTGTTCGAGTACAAGTTGGACGCCGGAGGATACTTGAGGTTCTACTTGGCACCCAAGTTCGACGAAGAGGATTGAGCAGGGCTCAGCAGAGAACGTATTACATAATTTATCCAGAATCCACTAGTACACATAGCAGAAAAAACGTTATTAGTCAAATTTCATAAGTCATACTGCATACGTTACACGTACTTCAGATCATCCATAGCAGCTATTGTCGATATTGCCTACTATGCAGTATATTATGGATGTCTGAAAGCTAGCTAGTCGACTAGTTTCGTATTTTTTGCAACATATATTGTCGATACTCCTAATAAAACCGTAGCATAATTATTAAGAGGGTGTTTAATCATCGTTAAACGCGAGTGTAATGAGTAATTAGGTATCCGCCATACATAGCCAAGTGTTTCGAAGTTTCAAGACTTATATAGTTCAAAGCGCGCTCCATGGCATAGTGTTGCGGTACATCATTCCAAGTTTCGATAGGATAGAAAATAGGGTAGAGTTCAGAGTATGAGAGTACCTCGATAGTGTAAAACTTTTCATGTTATAAGCATAGTTTACTCTCGTACGTATGAAAAGTTCATCACCTGAAGCTTTTCCAACATGTATACTTACTGTATGTCTACTTGCAAGATTACTGGTAGAATCAGAAACAACCAAGCCCTTCTGTCTATGTGATACAACAACTCTCTCTTTGACAAATTTAAAAAAGGTTTTCAGTTAAATGCACCTGTGTTCGATAGCACCCCTTATAAAAGTATTAAACTCCTAGTAGCACTTGACTAGAGTATGAAAACATTTTTATGAATCTTGCGAAAATTCTTTAGCATCATTCCCTAGTCTGAAAGAGACATGTACATGCCCAACTTCGGCTGAACAATATACTCGCGATTTCCTCCAATGTTTACCGCTACGAAAGTTGAATCCATATCACCAGGCAAGTTGATAGCATGGTTATGAACGCACGAAAATTGCCATAACAGTAGGGTAAAGGGGAGTTTTCGAAGTTAGTTCGGGATTATTAGGTTGAATTAATACCGCCTGTCAGTATTGAATTATAGTTCATGAAATCATCATAAGTTTCGCGCTACCTCTTATGATAGTTCCACTTGGCTGCACGATTTGTCGCGAGATTAGAAACATATTCATCAGTGACGATGCTCGAAGCCAGTCCTTGAAAAAGTACCCGAATTTTTTTACGTTCTTATTCAGGGGGCAGCCAGCATGAGTCTGATCCCGCGTATAACCACTGATCCCTTCTCTTCGGAAATCATCAATGAATACACGTAACACAAAATACCAGACGATACCATATAATCTAACACTGTTCACGCATGGGTTTCGTGTTCGCGCATTTTCCCATACACGATCATATGTAGGAGCTTCCTTGTATACAATTCCCAATAGTTCCTTAAGACGTGGAACTCTAGTTGTCTTGCACATGTTGATTTCCATGGAGTTGTCTTGTATTCCTTGCTTTAGCCAACCAAGAAATTAAAGCTTGAACTTGATCTCTTAGCCTCCTCAACCCAGTTAACCTTTATTGTTCAACCGACAATCTTCCAAAAAAGAAGCTTCCCCTCATTTCTCCTCAATGCAGCCCCACTCCTGTCTATTATCTTTCCAATTCCAGATTCATCTGCAACAGAAAACTTGACCTTGTTTCCATTACGACCGTTGGTTCTTGGAATTTCTTACCCTGTACACAACGGGTTGCAACCATTATTGTACTGCACGTGGCTTCGTTGGATGTACTGATGGTGCACATGTTCAACACTATGGTATTTTTGGACATGTGCAGGATCTATTAAGAGTAAACATTAAGTTACGAAACATGCATCAATAACAAATAATTCAGTCAGAATGAGCCCATTTTTGTTTTTCTTAAGATCTGAATTTGCTAAGAATTCTATTAAATGTCAAGAAGAGGCAAATCATCCTTATGATTATATGCACTGGGTTTGCATCGGGGTTTAAATTGAAATTGAAGCAGCTTCATTTGTTTAAGATAATGTAATTCACGTTCTTGGCTTCGAATTTGATCCCCTGATGTTCTAATTTCCTTGTGGTAATTTTTTACGTTCTCGTTACAGACTAATTTCTGATAGAATTTTTTGCACCCGATGTAGAATTATTCCGAGACGTAATGTAACCAAAAAGACTCTCTGAAAAATGTATCTTTTAGTATGTTATCTTAGAGTATAGTACCATAGATTTTGACAAGTACTATGCAATTGTGGTATATTAGGTGCATAGTGTGGGGTGTGTCGTACAGTGATGTGGTGTGCAGCACCGTATAATGTAGTTTAATTTTACGGTTTCTTTATTCCAGATCCACTTAGGGTGCCGCACTAACCAAAGTTTCAAATTAATCAGAAGTAAATCGACATGCACCCTATCATAGAGAGATCTTTAATTTCCCTATTTCACAGTTTCGGCGCCAGGTATATTGTCTGTAAGTCTCGTTTACTTCTTGTTTCTCTGCCGGTAAATGCACAGTAACGATGGCCCTAACCCCACAAATTACATAACACATAGGAATCCTTTCTCAGACAAATAATCAATAGAAAACTAGTGATACAATACTAAATGTAAGTCATAATTTCAACGTACAAATATGAATAGCATTTCCGAGTACACGTCCAGTAACTTTAGCGGAAGCGTTTTATACATAGCAGTAGTAAAATTAGATTGGCATAAGCTGCATGACATTCATGATACTAATGGACAAACATAGTGGTTCAGCATAAGATCTTTTTCTGATGCGTCCTACCCTTTAGAAAGGTGCATGATAAATAGTAGCAAATGTGAAAAGTATCTCAGACTGTTAGATCCACCATGTATTACACCTTACCCATGAGACCAATAGTAGCACCGCTGTTCGATTAGACGTACATGTGGGGCCTGGCCACAGCGCTACACCTGGTCTTTCTATTATTAGGTAACCACGTGGGTGGCTAATTAGTCAGAAATCCCTATTCAGGAACCTATGTATTCCCCTGGTCCCTTCCTCTTCGGGGGTCATCAACGAATGCACACCTGATAGGTACCAGACGTTACTAAAGAACCTAACATAGACCATTTTTTGGTGATGTAGTCTGGTAGATTCTGTAAAGAAATACGATTTTGGTACCCAGCAACTATCTCTTTCATCCCTCCTGAGTTTTTATGTACTGTTGATATATTGTCACTTACACACTTGGTTCTGGCATTCATTCAAGTCGCACGTGCACCCGCACAGTGGCACGGTATCAAAGGAGCTGCTTTGCACGAAACTTCTAAAAAAGTGCTTACCATTTTTAGTGATATAATTCCTAAACCGTCTGAATAATCAAGCATATCTCATGTTAAATTCATGCTGTAGAAATAAGATGCTTGATGTATCGGTATGGAGAGGCAATCCACGCATGTACACGTCTTTCTGTGCAGCCAGGCATCCGTACCATACAAAGCATGACCGTTTTGAATAGTGTGATAGTAATCATTATAGACAGTTGACTAATCTCAGATAAGTATCAATCCTTGTTGGCCCTGTGACAAGTCCTCCATGGCTTACATCATCAGTAATCGAGCACATGATGCCAGTCCAGCAAAATTAAAAATTCCTATGCGTCAGCTCACCTAATTCATTGTATCACCACCTTATCGGTCCACAGTGCCATTAGGATGTACTGTATTCATGACTTTGTTCTCACGTGACTAGTTCATAGCTGTAGACCTATGTGCTCAATTCTAGACAGGTGTACATATTCCAGCATAGTACACAAGAATCAAACGGCATAGGGTGAGTGTTATGGCATCTTGAGCAGCAAATAACTTCTCCCCCGACGTGGAAACGATATTGTGGTGTACTGGTGTGGCGGTTTGGCACTGTCTGTCTCGGGGAGTACTGATTATCTCCTCGATACTGATTCAGCCCCAAATAGAAAATTAAATGGGTATTTTTGAAAACAGGATAAGCCTTGGTTACATTTTCCCGCGGCTTTAGCAGAAAGCAAAAGAGTGAAGGGGGAAGGGCTCTTCCCTATGTTACGACGCACGTGACCCGCGAACGGTTAGGTTTCATGCCAGCTTTAGTGAGACGTTGTCAATGATTGTCACTTCTGTCGTACAGCCATGAAAACAGCACAATTTCAATCTCCTTCAACTAGTGACACCCCACTGCCCCTTTAATAAGCCACCCAGTTTCGTCATCATTCCGAAGGCCGTGAACGTGCACGCTAGCGTTTCACCTCCTGGAACGATCATTGGACAGAAATTTCCCTTTCGGGGATGCGCTAAAGAGCGAAGTCTTGTTCAATTGCATTCGGGACGTTTATTTTCAACTCCGAACTTTCGGAGTTACGCTGGGTTCACCACTCATAAAGTGTTGCTGCGCATATGCGGGCGGGGCGCTCGCCTACGTACAAGTTTACACATGCAGTATCGTGAACCAGGAGCGCGCGCGGTTCGCGTCTAAACAAACGATATTGTGCAGTCTTTGTTGATGCAGGAACCAAAAGAACATGTGATTACATACCTCAAGCCCATCCGAAACCCACGGCATTGCCCAATGGCTTGTTAAACAATTTTGAAACTGTTTCAAAATTTAACGGTGCTATCTGCTTTCCTGCCAGATCTTCCCTTTCACGTCTCAACCTAAAAATAGCCGGTCTAGACCCCTCCGCACCTGCCACTTTAAACTGTGTCCTGCATGTGTACCCTCTTAGATCGCTTCGCTATTCCTGCTTCTACCACATCTCCGCTTGCACAGAACTGCCAACACCAGCTTCATTTGGCTACTCATCATGTTTGAAAATTTCTTATAGTTTCAAGTTAAAATAGAAAAAAGGTCAAGATACGCCGCCGTCCGCAATACTCCAAAGTCATCCAATCTACTCCTAAGTTGTACTTCTCAAAACGCATAGATCTGCAGGTGTTGGCAAGATCATTTCATGTTCAGAACACTCCCATCGGAGACTCAGAAATCAACTTGACCATCAGTATCTCCTGAGTATTACCCACTGCTTGAATCTTCCAATTCCACTCATAAACTCAAGTATCCCTTGTGTACTGCCTCAAGTTCACTCATCGCTGACGTTTCCCTCAGTAGCTTCACCGGAAAGCTTCAAAGAGCCTGAAAAATAGATTTAACAGAAAGCTCCACAAGAAAGTTTTAGCTGAGAATTTGACTTCTAAAGTGTTTGCATTCTTCAAATCGGGAAATCCTCCATTCTGATCAATCCCCTCTTTTCTTGCATATTTAAATCTGCTTCTTCGGTATCGATAGAAACACTGGGTATCAAGCCTGACTCAGATCCACGAGCTATAGCGTATTGGAAGTTCAATTTATTTGCCCAAGCGTTCTTTGAGAATACGAACCTCCTCGTCGTAAGAGTTCTCGATTTAGTCCGAAACTCGATCAGGCAATTCAAATTCAGCTTTGCGCTTCATAGTGAAGTCACCAAACGCCCCACCTAAAGCTTTGTTTCGCCCATCGCATTTATGTCAAGACTGCCAAACCGACACAAACGACAGCGGTCGCTGGCTCAAAACGTCACCTTTAACACTTTGGACAATACTCCCCACAACCCTCACGTATTGCAAAACTCCCAGCCTTTTTTACCTGCTTCTCGTGACCCCCCGCCGTTGTCCTCTGCCCATGTTCTTCCAGTGAATGCCCAGTATTCCCGAGACTGGCAGGATCTGCCAGGTGCAGGTCTTCAGAGCTCGAGTCTAACTGTCGGAGCAAATGTTTCAGATCCTAATATTCTGGACCCTACCCCGAATCACAATATTCCAAACGCAAACCTCCAGGATTCAAATCTCTCGAACTCCAATCTCAATCTTATGCAGATGCAAAACCTTCATCTGCATCTAGAAGATGTGCTTCCTAATATGGCCTATCGGTCGGGTTCCGACAACCGAACACTAGGGGGAAATTTTGGCTTCAGCGGCATGGACATGTTTCATAAACCACCATCTGGCTCACCTGCTGCAGCTCTTTCCTTTTCGGATGCCATTGGCAACCTGCCCTTCCAGATGCCCTTTCTGGGCGCACCTCTCCGACCTTCACATACCAAAAACATCTCCATCTCCTCTCATTTAGATATGTTTTCTTTGGGAGACAGCTACGGTAAATTCGAGATGAATCAGCCTCAGCACAAGAGCTCTCGTCGAATGGCAGGACAGGAAATCGTATCCAAAGCAGGAAGCACCCCCCGAAGAGAAAATATCCACGTTCCCATCGAGCCCAGCAATTCTTCTTTGATATTTTCCCCCCTGGAGTACGAGCTCTGTGACCGTATTCTACTGGACCTCCTCCCCCAGCTCCAGGTGATAAGCGTGTCAAACTTCAATCACTTTCTCCTAGCCATTCTCTCGGAAACCCGGCTCTTTTTGTGCATAGATGACTTATACAATCTCTTGTTCTATGCGCCGACGTTTGGAGACTATTTTCAAAACACCTCTCCAAGCTCCAAGATCGACAAATCTCTACCGACTGGATCGGTGCCTGCAGGAATTATGGTCAGCCAGAACGTGCTTGGTATTTTCGAGAATCCTAAGGACTTCACCTCTATTGAATCATCTGCGCAAGAAAAACTTGCCTCGATTAAAACCCAGGAACTTCAACGTTCGTTTCTTGCGCTTAAGATCATTACTACGCTCGTGTTATATGAGTCTCAAAGAAGAAGCCCTGAGCTCAATCTGGAAGAATACAAGGAAGTGCCTGAAACATCTGATATGCATAGGAAGCATGAGCAAAACGCCTTGCCCCGAGTTTCCATATACAAGATGTACTACATCGTGTGCCGCAAGCTTATGCAAAAATATGACAAGGGCTTTGTAAGTGCAAAAAACAGACAAAAAGTGATCTTGGGTAACGCCATTATCGGAAAGCTCATCAAGTTGGTGTATCCAGACATTAAGCTGAAAAGGCTCGGGAGCCGTGGAGACTCCAAGTACAATTACCTCGGCATGAGGTGGAACGAGTCGGTGGTGAGTGAGGAGATGAAGCGCATGTGTAATGAGGAAATATCGGAGATTGATGAAATTTTCAAGTCCCCGTCCGCCCAAGACAAGGCGGATGGACCTTTTTTTCCTCTAGCGAACTGCAGCCCGGACTTCTGGCCCGAAAAGGGCGCAATATCACTGTGGTTTCGGTCTGCAGAGAAAAAATGTATGAAAAAGTTGGCGAATTCGGGCATAGAAACGCTTTTTTTGAAGCCTGATCACTTTCAAAGGTTTCTCCTGGACCAAAAGTGGGTGCGGGACAACATTGTGAAAAACCTTCGAATTCTAAGCGAAAAAGACCAGACTGCTCCACTACTTTTTCTCCTATCGGCTAGAACATTTCTGCTTCTCTGGAGCTGTTCCGTTGACAAGCAGGATCTTGTGAAGTTGATGGAAAGTATAATGTCGGACACGGAAGCCATAGACGATCCCGCATACCTGAATTTTTTGAAAAGGTTGCTCGTGTTGGCGGATTTTTTGCAGCCGAATATGAGCTTCGAAGCAGAAATTTCTATAAACCTCCTCTCGTTGGTCATTTCTTGCGTGAACTCCGACTCGTTTCGAGAGAGTGTGTCTCAAAGCGTGTTTCGCACGCTCCAAGCCTTCGAGGTTCCAGAGAGCAAGCAAATGGAGTTGGTGACATCAATCACCGCATCCATTTGCAGAATACCGGACCTTTTATGGACGGAAATCATGGCTGAAACAGACGGGCCTGTATGCATATCAGCCCAGTTAGTCCGTATGATTGTCCGGGTCTTGCACAAGGAGATACTGGCGGCTTCGTGGACGGACGACGTGCCTATCAGGGTTGTTGTGGAAATGCTTTCTATGGTCACTAGCGCGGGTCAAAAGGCAGTGTTTGACATGGACAGAAGTCTGGCGGTTTTCAAGACTTGGTGCTTCATGGCCTTCGCTACTCAGCAGTATATGATTGTGATTTCGGAAATTATTTCCCTTGGCCAAGAAGTCAAGTCTTGAGACAAAACTCGAGTCTGGAGTGAGTCAAAAGTCAATCAAGAGTCAAGGTTTGAAAATGCTGAGCCTAAAAAAGTGAGCTTAGATCAAAGTCAAATAGGAATGTAAATAGGAATTTGAACAGAGGATCAAGGATAAAACCAAGTGTTTGTCTGCTGCTTCACCACAGTACTTCTTATCTTTACAACTTTTGGAGTCCAATTCCAAGGTTTCAACGAGAAACACGTGGCCTTCTGCTTGTTTCTCAGTATAAAAAAAGATTCCCTGCATTCTGTACTTTTCTGCACCTTGCCTGCGTTGACTTTATAAAAGATTTTGATCACATGGCGTCTAAATCTCTTCTGTCAATGATCGTAGAATATTATTTGAAAGATTCTCGTTTACAAAGCTGCGAGTAATAGTTTCCAGTCCGAGTTGGATACCCCAGTGATGGAAGATGATGGGGCTGTCTTTCCACATGGTTTGTACTATTTTGACTTCTCACGTCACCATTTATTTCAGTCCGATCAACAATTTCTTCATTCTAGTAATTTTCTCCACTACATTTTAGTCAGCCATGGTTGAGATGGTGTTATGCTAGGCAATGAGCTCTAGCACTCATCTCAAAACTTCAGTTTTCGTGTATCCTAAAAGCTTACTGTTACACAAGCTTTTTCTCGGGAGTGGCTTTAGAAAAATATACACTCGTAGCTTTGATTTACTTCTGAAACTCCTAACTCCAGGTCGCATCTATTAGAAAGCCAGAGACAAGGCACGGCTCTCACGCGGAATTTGCAGCCCGAAAATCCGGGGCTGCGAACGTTCCTGTACCCGCACCAACCTTCCTAAAGCGCCGCTATCTCGCATGACATATAAATACGAAGCCTTTTCCTGATACCATAGGTTTGGAATCATCGTTTCATTATCAAAAGACAGCCCGACTAGACAGGATTGAAAACTCTACATGATACGGTTTGAATAAGTCTGACATCACACATTTTAACATCGAATACGTCTGTACCAATCACTGAAGTGACTATCACTTGTTCCCTTTTAACATGTCTCATAGTGTGATAATTATTGGTGCAGGTATGGCAGGCATTTCTACAGCTATTCACCTTCACAAGGCGGGGATCACAGATACGGTGGTTTTGGAGCTGAGATCCAGACTCGGAGGGCGGCTCCTTTCAAAAAAGAGCACGCTCGATAGCTCTGTATGTTACGATTTCGGAGCATCATGGTTCCATGACGCGCTTAGAAATCCCCTTTTCGATAAAGCCAAAAAGCTTAAAAACGTCGAATACTTTTTTGACGATGGCAAGCACCGCTACCTTTCGGAGGACAACAAGGGCATCGAAAATTACAAATTTGAGAGCGTGGTGAAAGAAGTGGCCACGTTTGCCGCGTTGCACTACGCAGACCACCCGAATGCCGCTGATGTCAGTGTGGAAGAGATCTGCCACATGTATTTGGAGGCCCGGGGCGAGCATCTTCTGGAAGACGAGGCCCGCTATGCGCCGCAGGTGGTGCGGCTTTGGATGGAGCTATGGGATGGTATTTCGTGGACCGAGGCCTCGGCCAAGCAGCATTTTGTCTACGGAGACGACCATATGGGCCGCAACGCGTACGTCAAAAACGGCTTTGAAACCGTATTCAACAATGAACTCCAGGAACTTCCGGTGCAATACCGAAAACAGAATATTTACACCAACACACACGTGACCAAAGTGGAACATCATTTCCTGGGTGTAACCGTGCATACGACTCAAGGCATCTTTCAGGGCCGTTACGTGGTGTGCACCATCCCTGCAAGCCTCCTCTGTATAAGCGATCGCTCTGATCCTTGCTACATCGAGTGGATGCCTTCGTTGCCTGCGCACATTACGTCCTTATACTCTGAATGCGAGTATGGGTCACTCGGCAAGGTTGTGTTTGAGTTTGACGGATGTTTCTGGCCATGTGATGTTGAGCGTTTCTACGTATTGGCGCTGCCTCTGGCTCGGGGGACCGAGTCATGGGCTCATCCAACCATCATTATTAATTACCAAGCTATGGCTGAGGTGCCGTCTCTTGTTTTTCTTACCCAGAGTCCCCTTTCCAAGGACATTGAGTGCATGACAAAAGAGCGTATATGGCGAATGTTCGAGCCTGTTGTGCGGCAGATTGCCTCTGCTCCAATCAAAAAACCATTTAAAATAATGCACACGGAATGGAATAGTGACATTTTGGTGCGTGGCTCGTATTCCGCAGGCAGATTAGGGTACTCGGAGACGAATTCCTTTTGCGATAAATTGGCTCAAGGAGCCAACCGCGTTCGGTTCGCTGGGGCCGAGACGATGGCTGGCTCATCGAACGGCTGTGCTCATGGAGCGTGGTATAGTGGCAGAAGAGAGGCCCAATTCATCCTTTCCAGGGACGGCCAGTCGAAGATTTAAGATTGCAAAAAGTATGCCTATGTGATGGTAATGTGTAAAGGTCCTATGTGACTATGGTGAATAGATCGTTGTATGATAAGATATTCGTGATGATTGCCGACTGGTCCTTAATTGAACGAAATAATGAGCCTTTCTTCAGATTTGCCGCCTGACTCTGTGTTATCGCCGGAGATCGTGGTCTATGATGTGTTGTCCTCAAGTATGATACTGGGGACACTGGTTCCTTTCTGTATAGATTATCACCATTGTTAGCGCTTGTGTTCTTTAAAACTTTTTTTCTCACTCCAGTACATGTCTAATAATTGCCAGCTCAACTAATAGTGTTTTTCAAAATAAATCAGTGATCAACTATGTTTCCTGCACATAGATACCAGACTCACCTCCGACTACACAAGCACCTGAGGCAGGACTACGCCATGGCCAACAATAAACCAAAACCTGCGGAGCATACCGCCAGCCTTAAAACCGATCAGATTATCCACCATGTCATTCGCAATTACCAGCTTACGTCGCGTAGCAAGCAGTTTTGGCGGCTCAAGCCGCACAACGAGGCCAAAATTGCTCGTGCCATCAGGAAGAAAGGCCATCAGGAAGAGCTAAGTATCTTGGCACAGAAGCAAAATTACTACACAGAAAAACTCCACGAGCTATTAAATCGGGCCGCGGAGGAGCGGAACCCCCGTCTAATACAGGACCAGGAAGAGGCAGAGTGGTATATACGTAAATACGTGGTTTCAGATCCGAAGAAATTGAAGTTGGTGGAGTTCCAGGTGTGGAAGCAGCAGCAGTTTCACCAGGAATTTCGCAGAGAGCTGAGTGCAGCTGAGCCGCCCAAATTGGGCTTGATCAAGCTCCAAAGCGTAAATTTAGACACCGAGAATCATCGTAAGATGGCGTCGGACGAGCTTCACTTGAAGTACGCGCAGCAACAGCGTTTGTTGGCTAAGGAGTGCGAGGAACAGTTGAGGGAGCTCGGGATACCGTTTTTCACAGGAACCGGCCTGCAAGAAAACAAGCAGTTTGTATTGGATTTATTATACAAATGTGTAGAGAAGGATGCGAGAGATAATAAATAGCAGAGTGAAGTAAGTTGTTTGGTCAACACTGGCCATTGGGGGCTTGTAAGTTAGAGGCGAAAATTGTCTGATTAGAAGAATAGAAATCAATATCATGTCTTGCAACCATTTTGATAGTTAGGGAGGCGTACTTTTTTGTCGACACACTATCTCAGTTAACCAAGTGGCCATCTTATTTGGTATGTTTTCATGTTTAGTAAAGACTAAAACTATCATGGGCATCGCGACTCAGCTGCGGTCGCCAACTTGAAATTCAAAATGATACTTCATTAGTTCCTGGATTTGAAATAATGTCCACCTAGATGTAGATTCCAAGCTGTCTCCGGCATATGCAAAGGAGCACATGTTTTCATGCACTGGGAGATGTCCTTTTCTTTTCCTAATTGAAAGCAGTGGCCGATTCCATCGCATTGCAGCATATCTATTTCTGAAAGGTAATATCTGTAGTGACGTCGAAGATTCTCAACGAAAAATCGGTCAAATACTGTACTTAGTCTGGCCCATATATGACATGTAGGCAATCAAAGATAATTCAAATACTTAGCTCTCCTGCTCCTCGCGCTATGATTCCTGATCACCTTGTTCTGACTGTGTAATCATCACCAGACTGGGTAATGTAGCGTACCCACGGGTAACTCTGGTACTGCAACTTGGGCTCGTTGATACGCAAGTAACGCACTTGAATCCCCGACGTCGTGAAGTACGGTATAGAGAAATTCACCTTGATGGGAATTTTGGGCATTAGCGCTTCCTCGTCTACCACAGCCGGTAACCCTAATTCTGCCTTCATGTGATACTGCTTTCCGCCTGGGAACGTCTTCATCTTCCATACCAAACATGACTTTTCGGGTATCCACTTGACAGTCCCGTACTCTGGGGTGAATTTTGGCGTATCTGCATCTTCTGGAATCGGAATCACCACCTCCACATTATTAGCCGTGGACTTCTTCTTGATCTGCGCTTTAACCAGACAAACAATCTCCACCCTGGAGTGCTTGTGCACCACAGTCTTACACTTGACGAGAATCAAAGGCTTCATCAAAAATTGAGCCGACAGCAAACGATACGACATGACTGTAAATTCGCCATCAGGCGGGATGAAGGTGATGATTCGCTCGTTCTCAAACTTCGACAATCGCACGCACTGATGGAACTTGATATCTTCCATTTCAATCTTCTTCGCGGAGCCGCTAGATTCTGTGGAGACTCCGTCTTCATCTGCTTCTCCGCCCAGAGTGAATATCCCCTTATCGTTGAGCCCTAGCCGAAGGTCGGGCATACCACTGAGCTTCAGCTTCATCTTCACTTCACCCAAGATCTCCGAGTTCAATACCTGACCCTTGGCATTGATGAGCATATTAATAGATTCCACCACATCCAAAAATGCCTCGTTTTTTTTATAGCTTATGCCGTCCTTTCGCCAGCTAACGGCATTGGTAACAGCGTTAGGGGGCTGCACTATGCGCAGTGCCGTCTTGCGGATTAATTTGTAGTAGTCTTGAGTGATATACTCCTTTAGTATTTTAGTATCTGTGGTCTGCGGAACGCCAAAGTCCATCATTTCGTCTAGCAACTCGTAGGTGATGACGAAATTGTCCCGAATAGACTCCTCCTCCAACGACTTAAAGTACTGCGCCAACACTTCGACGACCTTGGATAAAAAAACAATGATGGTCATAATGTTTTCGTTTTTTCGGGTCAACGCACACACATAGAGGTTGTTGTGGTTGATGAACACGTAGTTGATTCCCTTGTGGTTGATATAGGGCTTGTAGAGGGCATCATCTTGCTCTAAATCGAGGAGAAGAAGCGGAAAAGCTTCTATCGCGGACGCAGGAAGGTCGCCCTTGTAGTCCCGCGAAAGTAGCGGTTTTCCTTTGATGTCTAGGAAGTGTACCTGACTGGCCATTGGTGGTACGGGTTGGTGAGCGTGTTGAGTTGGCGACTAGTGCGAGGTTGTGTGCAGGACAGAGTTTCAAATTCACACCTTCAACTATGGCATGCTTTAATGTGCTCGATGCTGGGTGGCTCCAAAGTGTGAGGCGCAGTTGCCAAAAACAAACCTTACTACTCGGTAAGTCCCGACTAAAGGATTTCTAGTATGGCTGTGTTTATGTGCAGGACTTTTTGCTTAAGCCACTTCATCTAGTAATTGTCCAGACTGTCAATTTTTATAGTGTCTCACAGAGCGTTCTGGGATTCTCGCATCAGTTCCGGGTGTAAATGCGGGGTTTCAAATAAAATTGATAAGCTTTTGATTTTTAGAGTGTCTTTTCCTTCAAGCAAACATTAAGCTCTCACATTTCGCAGCTACCGTGCAATAATCAGCCCCCATTTACAGACACACATCAAACCGAGGATGACCCTAACTAATTCGGTTATGAATGAACACCTTCCAGCTATTCACGAAATTCAACACTACAATCGATGTATAAAAACTGAAAAATTGCTACCATGAAGGTGCTTATGGGAGTGCTTGATCAGAGCTAATGGAGATTCAAGCAGTATGAAATCAATGCCACGATACAATGTAAGCTAACAACTTTACGCTAAAGGAAAACCATTGAAAAACTCCAAGGAACTGAAGATACTAGAGAGACTTGAATACAAACACTACTGCTCAGATCTTGGCACCGAGGAAGCCTAGACTCTCAATCACTGTACGAGATGAGATGGTGTCCCCTGCATTGGTCATCGACTCGTGACTAGCACAGCTAGCTTGGTAAAATTGCGACGAAGATCAACAAATACACAACAACAAGCAACTCAAGTTCCTCACCCAGCAGCTATTGAAAAAATACCCCGAAGAGGCCTATCGCTTGCGATATACATACAGGAACTACATGGTTACTCCAATACAAATACCAAGGCTTACTAGGACATATTAGACATGGGTATTAATTAACACCAGGCCAGCTTACTCAAAATTTGGTATGGGGATAGTAGCATGATTCGATCCGTCGCATACAGTTTACGATCTACCTAACTTGCACTGTTGAGCAGAATGTCTGGTTTCACCACGTGCATATAATATGCTATTGTCTGGCCCTGTTTGATCGTCAAAGTCATTTTGTACTGTGCAGAACTTCAATAACATTCTGGCAAAAAAAGGGGCACGGCAATCCTGCACCAAGGGCCACCATGATACGTACACCATTCTCCTTTTTGAAGGCTACTGTCGCCCAGCATCAGCCCTAGCAACGGCTCGTCTCAACTCGAACTATTCTCACCTTCGAGAACCCATCCTGCACATGTCGCACCAAGAAAAATCACCAAGAAATCCACTGCGCCCCTCCAAAAATAACGTTTTCTCGGGCCAGAAGGACCAGATGCTCGGCTGTCACGCTGCCATGCCTGCCGTAACAATAAACTTTCTGGCATCCCATGCACGTCTCCAAACGATATCATGCCCTGGCAGACGCGAGGTTCTGCACACAGAACCACTCGGGGGTATGGCCCCCTCAATACTGCCAGTGGCTTGAAGCATGTAGGTGTTCGAACATGGCGCCCTATTTATGGGCGCCTTTTGATATTATTCTAGGCAGAATATTTTGCCTGGATGATTGTTGCGAAGCTTGGCCCTGCTTCACGATGCGTACCCGGCTGAGACAAGCTATCATGCGACCCCGCGAACAAAAATACCCCAAATCGTAAACACTGCTCCTGCATAACATGTCGCACCCCAGCAGCATAAGCCTCCACTTGCTGCAAGCCGAGCACTCAAGAAAAGCACCTTTTCCTTGCACTTATATATAAAGGTCTGTTGCTCCAACACTCGATTAATTTTGGTGAAAACACAACACAGGTATTCAATCGTGGTTTGCAGTGCTCTAGAATACTGAAATTTCATTCTGGGTCACAAGCTAATCAGATAATCAGGTAATTAGATTTTCTGGTAACAGGTTATTCATATAGTTATAATTGGATTATAACAAGCATACCAGTTCACATCAGATTACACCAGATCATTTCAGACAGATTTAGATTCTTAATCCAGGAATCTCAAAACATTTGACCGAATTATAACTTCAGTGGCCTCATCCAGTCATAACTCTCCAGATGCTCTTTTCGTTGCTTCTTTTTCCGCTTGCTATGGCAGCGCTCTCCCCTATCGAGACCAAAGGTAACGCATTTTTCGTCAAAGAATCCAACGAACGTTTCTACATGCGTGGTCTCGACTACCAACCAGGAGGCTCGTCCAAGCTCTTCGATCCGCTTGCTGACAAAACCACATGTGAGCGTGACATCAAGTACTTCAAGGAGCTAGGCATCAACACTATCCGTGTCTACTCCATCGACAACACCGCAGATCACGACGACTGCATGAAGGCTTTGGATGATGCTGGTATTTACTTGATTTTGGACACAAACGTGCCCCAAGCGCTGATTGCTCGTGACAAAGGTGCCGAGTGCTCCTACAACACCATGTACTTGAACGAGGTGCTTGCGACAGTGAAGTTGATGTCTAAGTACGACAACACTTTGGGTTTTTTTGCTGCCAATGAAGTGATTAACGATGGCGACACCACGCCTGCCGCCACATATGTTAAGGCTGTGGTGCGTGACATCAAGACGTTCCAAAAAAACACCGGTTTGAGACGCATTCCAGTGGGCTATTCTGCCGCAGATGTGGAGGTCAATAGGCTTGAAAGTGCTCTCTACTTTAACTGTGGTGACGATGAAATGGCCCGTGTGGACATGTACGGATTCAACGACTACTCGTGGTGTGGTCGGTCGTCTTTTTCCACGTCCGGATACGACAAGAAAGTGGAAAGCTACTCCAATTACTCCATCCCCATTTTTTTCTCAGAGTTTGGATGCAACAAGGTCACACCAAGACCTTTCACGGAAATTTCAGCAATCTTTTCCGAGAAAATGACCCACGTTTTTTCCGGAGGCCTTGTCTACGAGTACTCACAGGAAGATAACAAGTATGGATTGGTGCAGATTTCCCTGGACGGCAAGTCAATCAAGACCAATCAGGATTTTGACAATTTGAAGCTGCAATTCTCGCAAGTGGCCAACCCCACTGGTGATGGCCAGTTCCAGGAAGACTTGCCCCACAATTCGTGCCCTCCAAAAAGCTCGTCATGGGAGGCCTCTAATGATATTCCAGACACGCCAAAGGGTGCCTTGAAGTATATCAAGGGTTCGGAGGATCCTAAGGGCTCGGGTTTCAAGGCCAACACGCAATGGGCTTGTGTGGCCGATGGAAATGATGATGACGATAGCGGATCTGGATCTGGCAGTGGCTCCTCCGGCTCTTCTGGCTCCGGATCTTCTGGCTCTGGAAACAGATCTGGAGGTGGATCGTCATCGGTTGGCGGGGGACGTAGCTCGGGCTCATCGTCCAGCAGGGGCAGCGAGGCTAGCGGTTCTGCATCGTCATCTTTCTCGATTGTCCTCATGTCACTCTTTTTTGCAGTGATGATGTAGAGCAAGATCCCCTTTTGTTCAGTATAGCTTGAGATGATTGATAGATTTAGAACCATTAAATCTTGAAAGTACCACCCGAGAGGATACTTATGCAAAAATAGACTACAGCTAAGTCAATCTTTACTAATACAGATGAGACATCAGTAAACGTAAAGTCACATGATCTATGGCAGTGTATGGTTGATCTATATTAGGATTCGATTGATACATAGCGGCGCATGATTAAAATCCATGATCTTTTGGCTCCAATGAATCACATTCCTGCGTCACAACTCATGCCTTTTGCTTGATGCCGTACATCATTTCCTCCTTATTTATCAAATGGCCGATACTGTCGACTTCCTCCAACAACTTGTCCACGTCGTAGATCCAGTTGTTCAAAAGCTCGTTTATATTCTCGCTGTTACTGGTCACGTGCGCAGCGCCGGCAGCGGTGCCGTGTTGCAATTTGTCAAACTTGACGACTCCCTGAGGACGGTTGATCTTGGCACAAATCATACCCGTGTTGACCATTTCGCTCACGTAGTGCTCAGCCTCCTGTGGAGTCAAGTTCAACAAGAAAGATAACCGCAGCATCTGGATGAACGAGTAGTACTTGTTAATGACCCGCAAGTTGTGCTCGATGATGCGCTTGTGGAGGTTTTTCGTATTTTCATCGTCGGAAAACACGGCCGATTTGGAGAAAAACGCTGCGGTGTACTCCTTGTCGATGGTGTCCCACAGAATGAGCTCATCGGTGGTGAAAATGTCCAAGAGGGCCACGATTTTGGCGTCCACATTTTTAGAGAACACCGTATTACGCTTAATTTTCTGCATCAAATCCGACTGGAAGTTGTCAAAAGGAGACAAAATGATGTTGTAGATGATCAGCACCAACAAGTCTTTGTACGATTCGGCCTCCTTTTCCTGCGGAATTTCCATCAAAAGCAACGAGTTCTTGACGATGGAAATGTAATCCTTTTCATACCCGTTGATTTGCAACAAGTCTCTCAAGTAAATTGCCTTGTACTCATCAGCCTTTTCGAAGTTCTTTAACGTTTTGAGTAAGATCTTGCGGCTCAAGATCTTGGCCTGCAGATAGTCCCGTTTCTTTAAAGTCAAGGCCATCTGCTGCAAAATGTACTCGACCTTAGTTTCGAAAGGCATCAAGGAATATGTTTCCACTTGCAAATCACACAAAATCTCTGTGGCGGTGTCCAAGTCGTTCTTCTCATTTAAGTATATGTCCGAAAGCATTCTCAGAACGGTGGCCCGCTCTACCTCCACGAAAATTTTTTTGTCGGTGATAGTTCGGATGGTCTCAATCAACTGGATTTTGGTCTTCAACTGCGATTCCACCGAGTTTTGCAACTTGTCCAAGCTGCTGATCACGTGTTGCACCATCACCTGGATGGATGTTTTCAACTGCCCGTGCTTCTTCGAGAGAGTAGCAATCAATTCGTTAAGCTGCTGCCAGTCATCATGGGCCACCAAGGTTTCGACGATTTTGGCCAAAATCCGCTTGCTCAGGGGCAAATCGGACGATTGCCGGATCTGTTTCTCGAGCACTAAGTACCGATCAAGGGCGTCGGAGTAATTAGGTAACTTCTCGATTAGAGGGATCTGCTCGTCGAGCGTGGCGGAAAAATCCTTCTCTGCTTTCAAGGGGTCTTCTCTGGACATGGTGTGGTGAGCCTGTAGCAGAGATTGTTGGTGGCGCGATACACCTCAAGGAACAGCTCAGGGACCTGTACACCAAAAAACACCCCGTGCGCCAACTTGGATCGTCCACGACCCATCTACGTTACGTCACCTACCCGTGAAATGAAAGTTTATCAGTCATGCGACACAAGGTCTCTATAATCAGACTCTACAGTTGCCAATGTCAAACACCAAGATATCGGAGGCACCCGCCTTTTTTAAGGCATCCATGACATCTCCAATGTTCACCTTCTCCACCATGGACGACACGGCGACCCACTCCTCCGGGTCAGAACCCAGATTTTCCAATGCCGAAATAGTTGCGGAGCGGCGTCCCGGTGTGATCTTCAACACTTCCTGTAAGATGGACCTTGGTGCATTGTAGTTACACAAGACATACTTCTGTGCAGCCATGATTCCCTCGAATCTTTGGTGAATGGTCTGCACAATGTCGGGAAATCTCGGCTTCTTCGAAGAGATTAAGTGCGCCGACGTGGTCAACACCGTGCAAATGGCCTTAAGTCCTGCGGCCTTCATGGTCTCGCCAGACTCCACCAAATCCACAATAGCATCTCCAACGCCAAGAGCACACGACGCCTCTACAGAGCCGCCCACGTACTTAATCTTGGTACTGCCCTGGTCCTTGCCCTCGGTTTTTTCCAACTTGTTGAAAAACTCCTCGGATAGTCTAGTGAAAGAAGACACTATTTTCCTTCCAACCAACTGCTCGGGCTTGTCTATAGAGCCCTCGGCGGGGACCTGCACCTGGAGTTTACACTTGCCAAATTGTAAGTCCAATAAATCCGACACTGAGTCGAACATGTCTGCCTCCATGACCTGGTCCAACCCCGTGATTCCCAAGTCACACTTACCCTCACCAACAAAGGTGGGGATATCTGCAGCGGGCAAAAAGATCAATGCCACGGGAAGATTGGTGGAGAGGGCAATGTCTAAGCGGTTGGACCTTCTGAATTGCACATCGGCGCCGGCAAGCAATGTGCAGCACTTTTCATATAATCTTCCCTCTGTGGTTAGTAAGCAAAAGCGGAGACCCAAATCGAAGAGGAGCCATAGAAACGAGGCCTATGCACATACTTTTGGGGACAGCAAACAAGAGGCGGTCCGGGAGGTGATTGACTAAATCCATGGTGTAGGGAAGAGAGAAATGCGGTGGATAAGTGAGTCACTTGCACGTGGTCGTGCGCGCGCCTGGTTTGAGTAGGCAGACAGGAATGACGAAAGGGGAGGGGGACTAGACAGTAAGCAACAGACACAAGCAGATGGGAAGGAATTTTCAGCGATAAAAAGGAGCGTACAGTGACTAGGACTACACAGTGACTAGGACTACACAGTGACTAGGACTACACAGTGACTAGGACTACACAGTGACTAGGACTACACAGTGACTAGGATTATACAGTCACTACAGAGTCAGTAACGTCTGTACAGTATTTGGTCAGTAATTGAACAGCCTGATCAGAGTACTCAAACTCTGGGGTTCACAGCGATCACAAAGACCTATAAACAAGCATACAAATATCATTAACTGTCAACTACGAATACCTCGTCTCTCACTTTCCTTACTGTTACATATCTTTCGCTGAAATTAACTCCTTTTCCCCAAGTCTTAGTGTCGTCACATAAACATATGTTGTGACATCTTTACAACATGGAGTGGGTCATAGTAGAAAATTAAGAATTATCGCTTATACCAACCAAAACCTTTTAGTTTTATTCCGTCACAAATGTCCAATAATTCCATAGATTTTACTGATTTCCAACGAGTTCATTACGCTACGAAAAAGCTTACGCAGCTTGATCTCATTATTGCATCCCGAGACTGCTGATAGAGATAGTATTGTGCAACCAGTATCTCAGGATGTTCAATAATACTAATAAGACACATGTTGGTCCATGACCACTATGTTACATTATATCTAACACACTCTACCATGCTCGTGATGTCGTACCATAACATTGCCAAATAACCGAAGATTTCTCTGACAACTCCAACTTCTGCCACGAGATACAACAAGTCATGTGTGATTAGCCCGGACCAGAAAACTCCGGAATTTCAGGCGTTCGATGCTGGTCTTGGGCAGGCGTCTGTTAACCTGGATACTCCATTGTAAATAGTCGGGCCACATGCTTCGTTCAAATCAAGAATTGACACACAAACGGTCGGTGCAACAGAAGCCAACGCTTGAAAGATATCCTAGAGTCTCCAAGGTATCAAACTCTGCCCTTTTTTTGACGTTCGCCAAAAGCCCTCCCTTTGAAACATCAATGTTCACCACGTATGACTCACATAGACGACAAATAGGTAATACCCTGGGTCCGGTTTGATGGTAGGGATAAAGGCGTTTACCATGCGTGAGGTTGGATCTCCCCGCTGCCTAATTATCAGTTTTATTCCGTCTGGCATGACGTCTCTGAATAACTGATCTGTCTCCCTAGAACCACAAGCCTTGCTTTGTGTAGACCATTATCCTTCAATGCGAATACCCACTTTGAGCCTATTGGTTTGCGACCCTTTGGTAGTTCGACTAACTTGAATGTCCCATTCTTCTTATGTGCAAGCATCTCCCTGTCACATGCTTCTATACATTCTCTGCTATCTTTCCGTGATATAGCATTTGTGTAACTTCTCAGAACTCCTTGTTGTATTTCTTCTTGAGCAGTGGAATCAATTGAAGCATTCTGATACACTGGGGGTTCCTGATCATGTAGTGCACTTTGCTTGTCGTCCAAATTCTTGGTCAGAAACACGGTCAAGGTCACATGAACAAAATCAAGCCAAGGCCATCGACTGAAGGCACCAAACGAACGGGCCCCGGCGACATCTCACGCTTTTGCACTTGACATGTTAGGACCTGCTTCATTGTCTGAATAAATATTTTTCCTCTATAATGAACAGTTCCGTGATGGAAACAAATCCATATCTAGTTGAAGTTCAAACTTGAATTTTAAATAGAAAAATTTCATCATCTGGATGACGATCTCCGATTTTAACCCCAAAATCAAAAACCTTTTTCAGAATATTCACATCTCTGCTCTAACGCCAAATCCGTTATAAATTAAACATGCCATGATTTTGCCAACAAGTTATAGCTCTTGCAGCAATTTATACACATTCTTGAGAATGTTTCTGTCTCTGGACCGAGAAGTGGGTGTTGTATTTTGACTGGAGAAAATCCTTCAGTGATTTGCCCCTCGATCCTGGATCAACTCCAAGCCAAAAGGCAAGTCTAAGCGAGCCCGAGCGAGTCTTAATAATGGTCCCTGGAGCTGAATCTCACACAAGACGTTTTCAGCTGAGACGGCAAACATGAGAATTCAAACCTCAAAGTCAACTGGAAGGTAAAATCTCAGCGTGCATCAGTTTCCAAACAGGTGACGTAAGTGACTTTATGACAGTGACAATCATACTCACCGCATCTGGCATTTTCTAGGGATCATCTCTAAGATTGAATCTCCACACCCGCTTCAATTCTCTTCACATCCATTTCTAAAGCTTTGCAAATTGAAAACTCAATAACCATACATCAAGCATCTAAGAATTGGCCATTTACTCCTCCTTCGGATTTCCGTCATAAGTCTCCTCTGAATACTGCGTGTCATTCGTACATGCAGACGTCAGCCTGGCCGATAACGAGCAGTTCGAAAGAGAGGTGTTGGGGGATGAACTGGCCCAGTTCAGCCACAGGTCTTGAGGTCTTCTCCGGGGCACCGATACCTCGGAGTCTGCACCAGAGCGGGTGGAGCGGCCGTTGCCGGCGCCGTACCAGTAGCAGTTGAAGCTCCACGAAAGTAAGATTTTGGTCATATCCCAGGGAGAAAACTCGGGCCAAAGTTTGTCAGAAAACACGATTGCACACAGCAGCGGCACGCATTGCCACAAGAGGAAGTCCAGGAGCCGGTTGGTGCCGCTGGTCCGGATCAATAAGTCCAAAGGCGGCGCCTCGCGCGTGTAGAGATGCTCCTCGATAGCCTTCTCGTCGATGACGAGATCCGGAGCAGCCACCGATGCCCCGACAACTTCACGAACGGCATATGTCATCTCATCACGTGACGTGTAAGGGAAGCACACGTTGAGCACGGCCCTGCTGTTCTTTTCAGTCATTTTCTCCGTCTCCACCAAGATCTCCTGCACGTCTGGCGGCAACAAAGCCACATTGCCTAAGATTTTTATGCGGATGCCATACTTTTCGCATAGTTCTCCATGCTGGCTCATCTGCATGAGTTTCAGTTTGGCCAAGTTCATGAGCCACAGCACCTCGTGGGCCGACCGCTTGAAGTTTTCGATGGAAAAAGCAAATACCGTGGCGCACTCCACACCCGACTCGTAGAGGAGTTCGAGAATGGCCGCCATACTATCAAACCCCAAGTTGTGGCCTTCTCGAAGCTCGATCTGGCGGGTTTTGGCGTATCGCCGGTTACCGTCCATGATAACACCCACGTGACGCGGCACGGGGCCTGTTTTGCAGATAGACCCGACGATTTTCTTGACTCGCCGCATGAGCTGGGAATAGCCTGGGAATGTGGAGATGTATGACATGATGCAGGATGTGTATGATGCAGGGAGTAGGGATGGGGCAGAGTCCAGTAAAGCAGACTCTCGGGGTCTATGTTGGCAGAGTATATGGGGAGGCTCTGGTGTACAAGTTGCCAATGCAGGTACGAGGCACTTGGAGTTGAAATGCTTGCCTGAAGTTTCTTCATGATGTAGCGAAGTGCGAGTAGCCAGGACACCCGTACACCAGCAGATATCATTAGACTTTATGACGATGCTTCAGTTTAATTGGGAGTATGTCGAGCAGAGGAATGCTACATGTGTCTAGCAATCTGGGCACGGGAGCCGGCGTTCGAAGCCCGGGGGCCAGGAGACAGCATTGGCAGACAATATATGCAGGATCAAGCAGCACCTCCAACTCATGCTCCAGACCAACGCCACGGTACTTCTCTTCATTCGCCCTTAATATTGGCACGATCAATGCCCCGGACAACGAATACTTGAAGTTTCATGACATGCTGCACCTAACACAATTGTTCATTGAGCTTTTAATTTCCGTCGCTAGAGACTAATAAGTCATTCTTCAGAGTCTCGATTAGGACCATGTAAGATCAGGAAAGAGAGCTGGTTTGTACATCCAGTTTTGAGTTTACTGACCATGCCTTTACTGAAAACAGACCAAAGGGAGTTAAGGCCTGCAACCGACTCTTCCAGATGCTCTATTCTCCAAGAATTGTTACGGGCTCATCAGTTGGTTGATGCTTTAGATCGGCGAAGTACATCCAATCGGCACCCCGTGGCTGGTTCTAAGGCGGAGGCCAGTGACTCTAAGGTTATGTCCATCTCATCCTGACGGCATATCCCTTGCGACAATAAAACTCCTGATTAGGCAAGTACGTGTTCAGGAAGGTATTCGACCGAAAATGGTCCTACTAATCGGGGCGGGGATCACAAGGAGGCAGTGAAAGTAAACAGCACGTGACAAGAGCAATCTGAAGGTACCTGTCGACCATGACCTGTCTCTTTCTAGTGTCTTAGACAAAAGTGGACGGCCTGGATTTTGCTTCTTGAAAACCTCGGACGACGGAAAGGGCACGGGAGTATCACGATAAGCGGGTATCACATGCTCACTGTAATTCCTACAACCAAATGAGCTAGGCAATGTAGTAGAGCGACAAGTAGTGAGGTTATATCATCGAAAAATACAAAAATTCTATAAGCTAGCTTCAAATTACAGTCAAAATTTGCAATATCGAGTAAAAGTCCGAATAGCGACTGTCCTTTCAGAGAAAGTCACGTGCCTGCTTTGCCCGGCCTACCATAAACCTGTCTTACTGGCATTGAGTAAATGTTCTAAAAGATTACTTTTTAGTCTGATGGATGCCAAAAAGAGATACGAAACCAGATATAAATGTACTTGGAAACTTGGCGGGATTTTTGAATCCAAGGAAAGCAACACATTAGATAGCTTTCGGAGCAAGAGACTGGAAGTACTGTAATTCATACTCAGCTGAAACTTAAAAAATCTTGGAAAAACATCTACATTTTATATTACATCGTCTGCATACTATCTTTCAAGCTCATTGCGTTCCATAGTCCGAAAGCACTACATGCAGCTCCATCATCATCGATGTAGTTAACTGGTCTGGCCGGCTGTCTTCCACACTTCCCTGCTGGCCAATACACAAAGCCTTTTATAGTGCTGACAGCCATCACGAAAAGACGCCAAAAAGGCCATCAGAACTGTTTGTGCAAGATTCACAATGAGTACACTACCCATAGATCCATTAGATCTTTTGTTGCAAGATCGGACGTGGCGTTGTTACACATTCCATCAGGACGGACTCGTAAAACTGTTCTTACATATTCTCCAAGCGGCCCTAATAAAGGCCCGGCGAGTTGGATTACAAGCACTGTACACCCTATTGCTTAGCCAACAGAGTACCGCGTAGACTGCCATTTATTGTTGGCTATGGCCGAAGCTTTCTCTGATTGAACTTAGAGATTCTCCATGAAACTATTAGCAACTTTGCATGTCCCTTTGGGTGCTGGATGTACCAAAGAGTGTATAGTGCAAATGTCATTCCCAAAGAGTAAGACCCCTTGTACGTCCGGATAAAGATCATTCAATCTTGCACAATTCGAATACATGTTAAGTTTCTACATATTATGCTGCGTTGTATGCACGTTGTATTTAACCTAGCTGTTGTAGCAGCACTATAAAGTATCATAGAGTGGTTGGTGTCTGCGTTGCGTAGCCAAACCCAAAGTAGATTTGCTACATCGGCTGCCAGAATAACTGCTTCCAGCAACAAAAAAAAACAGCATTGCTTTTCTCAATTATTTGAAAGCCATCAACGAAAACAACCGAATCTTGTTACCAATACTTAATGCTCTTTCTGCCCAGACAGGTGGTTCCAGGCAATGGCTAGGTAAACAAAATACGAACAAGGTGGACCGTAAAACTGTGGAAAGGGATACATTTGACAAAAAAGAAAGACCTAAATGTGAGGAGGTTCATGTACTATAGGCATCTACATACTCCCGTCATCAGGAACAACGTAGACCCAATGCTCAGAGCTTAAGTGACCGCTCCGTTCCTTCTCGGTGTTCTTGGTCTTTCAGGATACAGGGGTTGCTATGAAGACTCCGAGATGAAGTGAACTGTAGTAAGAATTTGACGATTCTGTATGCTGTTTAGCCCTTGCGAGTTCTAAATCTTCTTCAGTACGTTTGAATTCTGTTTCGGTTCGTCTGTTAAATTTATTTGGCTCTTTGTACCGTGTGCTCTGATTTCTTCTCCTATGTATTTGTATCCTGACTATATTTAATGATGTTTGCTGACGTGCTAGGCCTGTTCTCTGTTGGGATACAGGCTCACAAACTTGGTACCAAGCTACTGGGCCTGGAACGCTACCCAAAATTGGTGATCTTCTTTGTTGAAGCAGTAGACGTTGAAAAGAACTTCTCTTATTTGTATATAGAGCTAAACGCAGGTGAAAACCCAGAAGCAGAACACTGCCAGTGCCTTCGAACAATTTCAAGCCACATTATTGATACTAGGCTTCTGCAAGACAAGTGGTGCATTGGTGCTAGTAAAGCTGCATTGATGTTCCATCTATAGCGCCAAATGTCTTAGTTTCACAATCTACTTCCATGGGACTCTCGTTACCTAGTACACCCATGGCCTACTGTCGTCCTAAAATGCGAAGAATGTCCCGACTTAGGATCATGCGGCATTATTGCCATGGTGATCAATTAGCACAGTGTTGACAGATCACCACCAGGATAATAGCGTTTCTATTGAACCTGGAGGCGGAAAATTTTGGGGTACTGTGCCATCGTTACGAGGACCTCCCGTCCATGAGCGCACTGTACACAACCCTATTAATCTACACGCAACCCGACTCACTCCACTGTACTCCACCAAAAAAGCTTTCATATCATCCACAACAGCTCATTCACTGATAGTCTTGCTATCAGAAAATAATTTTGTGAATAAGCATTTTGGCAGCCTATTACTGCCTAGTAAACACTCTTGACTGCATATACAGTATGCTAGTTCGAAGACACTGAACAAGTTCGTAGCAGAATTTTTCACTTAATGCATGCGTCGCAGCACCATTGAATTGCTGCGCCTGGATGTTGGATCTTGATTTAGTCCTTAAGCTCAGACTGAAGCCAGAGCGTTGCCGTTGTACGGATGTTGCGCGTCTCCCAGATGCAGCGCTTGGGTTTGGTAAGATGCAGAGCTTAATTCAGCCTATTGTTCTCTAAATCAGGAAACAATCACTTTGCGCACCGTCTAACCACGTGCATTCATGCAACATCAGAATGCTTTTGCGACGCGTGGTCGAACAACTTTAAACGACTGCTATGTGCAGACACAGGGGCACAGGCCACTGCTTAACCCACGACCATATGGCTTTTGAGGCGTGTTTGGGTCCCTCGCGTACAATAAACCCAAGTCACTTAGATCTGCCTTTTCGAGTTGAAGCAGTTGCTGCAGATCTACCCAGTAGTCACGTGTTACACAACACGTACGATTCGACAGGCACTCTTCCCTATAGGGACATAGAGATCTGTGTCAGGGGCTAGTGGATGCAAAGAACTCCTTTCTTCCGCCATTCCTGCAGATTATTTTATTCTGCACACTTCAGGGCTGTCAGGTTCCTGCAGACTAATACTCTCCAAGCAGTTGGGAGTTCTTCATCACTAAACTAACGTGGTTTTCTTACAATAATCATGAGACTGTACTTTGTACTCAAATTCTCTCTTGAAACAGCGCCTACAACATTTGGCAGTATCATGCAGGGGTACCCAATCACGTGAAAAAGCATATGCTTTCGTTCCGAATTGCAAATGTTCATTTATTTTTGAAACCTCGCTTATCGCCCGACTGGTAGCCGGCGTTGGTACCCGCCAAGAATGAAACCTTTTTAAACGCACATACTGCATAAATCATGCACACACGTCTTTATGTGCATGTCCTACCTACACGGGTTCGGCGAGTGAAGCAGTGGCAGCGAATGGATGCGAAGCGTGAGAGGCACCAAAGCCATACTTCGAAGTAAAAATCGTGGAAAGAAGAACATCTACCGCTAAATGCTTGTATTCACGTGCTCATCATGTGACTGTTGCCAAGCCTTGTGGCTGAGCGCTCGATTGAGGTGTTTCTCAGCAGCATTGGTAATCACACCCGTGCACCAGAGCGTTTGGTGACGCGTCGCGCACGGATTGGGAAAAAAAGGCTCTAGACAAAAAAAATTCTGCACATAACGTACAAAATCGCTTCCGGTGCTTCTACACCGGTTCTGTCAACATAATACCTTTTTTCTCACTCTTCTGTTACTCCTTTCGCCCACACTTTTTCCACCCCAACCGCTGATTGCTGACCAGGCGAGTGATTGTCAAAGCAGAGAAAGCATCCGCCTGCAGAATAAAGAAGTTCGTCTTTCGACGCACGCACAGTTACAATACTGCGGTACCTAAAGCGCCTTAACCGATAAAGGACCACGTCTCTCGACGCACCACCCAAAACATTCGCTCCTCATACCATATCCCGCCATGATCTCCAGACAAGGCTCCATCCTATCGTCTGTGTCTAACTCACATAGCCACCCACAAAAAATTGGGCCCTGGAAGCTAGGGAAGACCCTCGGCCGTGGCGCCACCGGCAGAGTCTTGCTCGGAGTGCACCAAAATACAGGCCAGAAAGCCGCCGTCAAGGTGGTCTCTAAACTGAACCTTGCAGATGACTATGATCGCCCCAAGGAAAAGAAAGGCGGCCTCCCGTACGGAATCGAACGTGAAATCATCATCATGAAGCTCTTGACCCACCCCAATGTTTTGCGCCTCTACGATGTATGGGAAACATCCAAGGCACTTTACTTGGTGTTGGAGTATGTGGAAGGAGGAGAGCTTTTTGATCTCTTGGTGGAGCGTGGCCCCTTGCAAGAGCAGGAGGCGGTGAAGTACTTTCGGCAGATAGTACTCGGCACTGCATACTGCCATGCGTTGGGCATCTGCCACCGAGATTTGAAGCCCGAAAACCTTCTTCTCGATGCTGCGCTCAACGTAAAATTGGCGGACTTCGGCATGGCCGCTCTCGAGGCCAACGGGAAGCTCTTGGAGACCCTGTGCGGCTCCCCCCACTATGCAGCCCCTGAAATCGTGTCGGGGCTCAAGTACCACGGCGCCGCCTCCGATATCTGGTCATGTGGAGTCATTCTTTTTGCCCTCTTAACCGGCAGGTTGCCCTTTGACGACGAGAACATCAGGAACCTTCTCTTGAAGGTGCAGGCCGGAAATTTCGAGATGCCTGCGGAGTTGAGCCGCGAAGCGCAGGACTTGATCTGGCGCATGCTCACAGTGGACCCAATGGACCGTGTCAGCACGGCCGATGTGCTCGAGCACCCTCTTCTCCAGAAGTACCCCGTGCCGAACGAGGATTTAATCAGCGTCAAGTCGTTGCCCCACCCCAAGACTGCATACAAGTCGCTAGGCAAGGCGTCCAACATTGACTCGCAGATCTTGGAGAACTTGTGTATCTTGTGGAACCAGCGGCCAGAGGAGGAGATTGTGGCGGCGCTTCTAGCCGAGGGCCCGAACCCCGAAAAGACGTTCTATGCCTTGCTTCTAAGGTACCGCCACACCCAGGACGCCAACCTCCAGAGCCTGAGCAGCCTAGCTGGGCAGAACCTCGGCGCCGAGCCGGGCACCCCCCGCAAAATTCCACGGCTGACCAGTCAGTTGTCCAACAAGGTGGGCACGCCGCGCCGAAAAGCACAGATCAGCGCGCTGACGCTGAAGAACCGGCCGGTGTCGTTCCAGCGCCGGTACGGCAACACCGCTTCGCCCGGGAGGAACCTGTACGCGTCGCCCTACAAGCTGCCGCTGCGCTCTCCTCAGAAGTCGCCGCGTCGGGCGCGCTACCGCCAGAGCTACCAGTCTCGTCAAAGTTACCAGGGGCCGCTCCCGCGCAACATTTACAACGAGATCATGGCTGCGGGCCCGACCGGCCCCGAGTCCAACCAGTCGTTCGGCCTGATGCCTCCTACGCTCCCGTCCAAAGACTCTATTTACGGGCCCGACACCCCAGCCACCACGGCGCTCGAGAGAGACCATGGCAAAGGCGAGTATGAGAAGCTGGGCGCGTATGAGAAGTCGGAAGAGTACCAGAAGGCGGGCGGGTATCAGAAGTCTGCGGAAGGCGGTGAGAAACTCCCCGAGAAGCGACTCTCCGAGGCTGCGACCATCGTGCCCGTGCTGCCGGCCAAAAAGCGGCAGTCCGTCATCAAATCGCTGCGAAGCCGGCGCTCACTTCGCCAGTCGTTCACCACGGGCCTCAAGCGCAACTCCATCACCGTCAAGCTCCTCTCCACCTACGCCAAGCTCTCCAGCGAAACCGACTGGGAGTACATGGACAAGCAGACCAAACGCACGTCTGCCACGTTCGGCACGCTCTGTGATAAAATCTTCAACCACGAGGAATACAACGAGGATGACGAGAAACTCATGGACGAAGAAGAGCAGCGTTCGCGTGAGTATGAGCGTCTCATGGAGTTGGAGCGCAAGAAGCACGAGGCTGAGAGGAAGGCCCGCAAGGAGTTGGCTAAGCACAAGAAGCGCCAGTCACGGCGGTCGCTTCTCTCATCCCGCAAGTTGCACATCACCGTGACTGAAGATAGCGGCAAAGATGCTGACAAAGAGAGCGGAGATGCGAATGGCAACGGAGACGAAGCGGGCAAAGCCGATTCGTTGTGGCAGCCCAAGCGCGCTCACAAACTGACGCTACGGGCGTTGTCAGAGGGCCATGAACCCGGCGACGAGCTCACGACGGCCGAGGTGGAGGCGATCAAGCGGCGGTCGGCCACGCAACCCGTGCCTCGGCGCCGGCTCACGCCTATTCTCACGCGGCGGCCCGTGTCGCGGCTTGACCCGTTGTGGGTGGCCCACGAGAACGCCGAGTTGGACCGTGAGCACGCGGAGTTGGAGGCCGAACACCGCGAGTACGCTCGCCAGCAGAAGATGCGCAACCGCGAGTCCATGGTTTCGGTGGGCGCGGCAGACGGTGACGATGTGCGGCTTTCAAAAGACTTCGAGTACGACACGAGCAACTTCGAGCTCCCGGAGCATCAGGCCGAGAACTACGACTTGAGTGCGGAGTACATGTCGGAGATCCGCAAGTCCCGGCTCCTCAACTCGCAACTTAACATTCCCCAGAATTTGAAGCAGAAGAACCGCAACTCGGTGCGGAACTCCACCGTTGCCAACTCCGTCCCCAATCGGAACTCCACAGTCAGACACACACCAAAGAACAAGGACGAGCGCAAGGACGAGCGCAAGACTCTCATCGGAAGCGTCAACATCCCCACGGTAACGCGGCGCCTGAGTCAGTTCTCCGCATCGAACAAGCGGCTCTCGATCTTGACCATCAAGTCCACGAGGGAGTCGTACCGGGACTTGAACAGCTTCTTGGACACGCACAACGAAAACGTGGACGACGAGGAGTTGAACGAGGAGGAGCAACTTGCGGGGCGCATGCCGGCGTTGCGAACCAGTTTTGCTGACCGCTTGGACCGTGCAGGCCAGGTGGCCGAGGAGGCCGAAGAGGACGGCGACTCAGCGTCGGTCATGGACTTTGACGAGCACTTGGCCAACAAGCGGTCGCTGTACTACGCAGGCGCCGCCTCGCGGCCGCAGGCCAGAAACTTGGCTTCGGCTCCTGCGGCCGATCCGCAAACCACCAGGGAGGAGTACACGTTCGCGGAGGAAGAGCGGGGCGCTCCCACGAAGGAGGATGTTTTTGACAATATCAAGCTCCCCAGCCAGCCTCGGGTGCGGGCCACGCAGCCACCGGCGTCCACCATGCTTCTCCCCGCCAAAACAAGAAAGATGCAGGTTGCAGCGAACGGCGGCGCCGCGAATGGGACCGAGAAGACATCTCAGCGGCGCGACGGCTCGGGCAATAAACCAGAGGCCCAAAGCAGACGCGACCTCTCGGCCCACAAGCCCGACCTTGGCAAGGCCGCTGGCGAAAAGCCGTTGGCCGACTCCACAAACACCACGAAGAAAAACAAATCGATCTTCCGGAAGTTGTCGTGGGGTACAAAGAAGCACATGGACGAATCAGATGTGGAGCCTGGGGCCGAGACCGAGCGGCGCGGCGGACTCTTTTCCCGGCTCTTCTCCAACCCACCCCCCCAACCTGACGTTCACCGCTACTTGACGATTTTGCCCAAGCAAGAGATGATGACGGCGCTCTATGCGCTACTCAACTCGTGGGCGCTGTTCGGACTCAAAAACCTCAAGAAGGATCTCGATGGCTACAACATCACGGGGTCGGTATCCAGCAAAAACTCTTTTAACTTGAAGTCGTGCAAGTTCCGGATCAAGATCCTGCAAAGAGACCTGAACCAGAAGTCCGAGGTGATCTGTGCGCACGTCAAGGGCTCGGCGTCGACGTCCGTCACCTTGTTCAAGGAGATCAAGAAGGTCTTGGAGAAGGAAATGGTGATGGAACAGTAGAATACAGGATTTAATAGGCCAGGTTGAACATCCCTTGCCCACCGGTCCTGATAGCACTCTAATTAGCATTCTTATGAGAAAGCCGATATGCTTACTGTAGCGCCGGCTTCACTACAGCTGGACAGTAATACACCAGTAACTGGCCAAAAAACAGGGATCTGATGAGAATCCAAGGGTTTTGGACATCTTCAGTACGCTTCGATATTGCGCCAGGTGCGGTCTTCCTGTGATTAATTTATCTGCTTTGTTGTATGTAAGTAAGATTGTGTGATAGACTAGTTCTTGAATTTCTGAGTTTGGTAATCGGCGAAATCGAGACCAAGATTACCTCGAGTGCTAACTGAGTATCGGTTTAAGTTTGAAACATATCACGACTTTTATCTAGCGAATTACTACGCCGATGCAACTTGCGTGATTTAACTAATTCACTCCAAGTCACCTATATCCACTTTAGCGGCTATTCCAACCTACCAACCTGCAAACCTTACAAGCCTTTACACCTCACCTAGCTGCATGGTATCTGGAAGGTAATTGTACAGAAAGAGGCGGGCTTAGGACACAATTTTCTTGAGACCCAGAATTAAGATCTACCAGATGACTATTACCTGCTTACCTCATGACTTAAGCCATTGTGCCAAGGCTGCTGGAGGACCTTCCACTCTCGCCTAAACAAACGTGCTGCCCTGTTGACAGCCTGGCAAATAACAGGCGTACTGCGGACGAAGCTAAGCCCAGAGAAGAGCTTTTCCTTTCCCGCTCTAATTCTAAGATAAAGGCTCTTTCCACATCAAGTAAACCAAGCCAAATATTTAGTATTCATACTAGCTACTAATGAGACTATTGTGAAAGTTTGTGTAGTTTACGAGCCAAGAATTTATTTACTGAAATAATTGATGAGTTTGTATTTCTGGAGAAAATATATAATATCGTGAAAAAATTCATGGAGGGTGCCACCCGAGCAAATCAACATGCTGAATCTGCAGATACTGCTCTAGTTTTTTAGAATTCATCAACACGTTTAACTATGAAGAGCTTCCCTACGCGTTACAAAAAGTCATCAATCATTTGTAAACGAGATGAATATACTTTAGAACTAGTTGATATAGAAGCATTACTCAATCTTGAAGGTTTTGTTGTCCTGCAAAACACTTTCAGCAGAAAAAAGGTCCAGCTAATTCGATGCACCATTTAATCTCTATGATTGCAAGAAATACGAGGTTTGAGGTCTAAAAATCCCATGGCATGGAGAGTAGTCTGTCACTCTTCCGGGAAAAGCAGTGTTATCAGCGAGATCCACTGTCTGTACTTTTTTTCACCCCACCTTGTATGTGCCCCTGCTCCACTCCTTCTCACTTAAAAGACACTCCAGGTTGAGCTAGAGGAAGTTCCAAAATATTTAGTCCATGTTCCATGTGCAACATTTGCTTAGCCAATTTTGTGCCAGTGTCTCCACCGGTACCACACTATGCTAAAGTGCACTTGGTCGAAGCTGTTGGCTACAACAGGTTCGGAGGCTACGTACCTTCATGTGAACTCAGTTAAAACTCAAAGTTCAAAAGCGAGCAATTGTTTCAAGGCAGAAGCAGCCTTTGTGTTTTCTGTGAGTTAATTGCTAGTAGTTTTCTCCGGGAGTGGTCCATGGCACTTTCCCCAGGGTCAATTGTCATTTTTAAGAGCTTTCGTCCTCTCAAGTTTCGAAGTGTCCGTTTGAGCCCGTAGTTCTGTGGTGGTTGCATTAGCAGTCTTGTTCCTTTTCATCAGTTCTCTCAATTGTGGATCAGTCGCTCTAGACTTCGGTCGCTCTACACTTTGCCTTCCCGGTCTAACGTCTCATCCACCATTAGCAGATTAATGTGTCATTATGCCCTTTTTGCTTAACTCTTCTCACAATACTTCGCCTTCCTCTCTACCCTTAACTATATATATAGTACTAGCTTTATCGTCCTGTCTACGTTCCTCACGTTAAAATCCTCATGCTGACCGCCTCCGCCTGCTGAAATGACTCTATCCCGCAGTTGCAAAGACATATCCTGTGTGTTATCCATCTCCGTATGCATTAAACAAGTCTCTTGCACAATGCCGCGAGCATGCTGCTGCTGACCAGGCCAGAAGTGAAGCTTGGCTCAGTCACTCAGACGTACCTATCACTGGACCTTGTATCACGACATTCTCAACCAGCATCTCCCATCTCTCCATCCCTGCTGCCCAAAGTGGCGCCTGGACTGGCCAGTCACATGCCGTCACGCCACACGCATCAGTGAAAGTCTGGATTTCGATGGTCCCTCGTTGCTAGACCCTGCATACTCCATCCACGGTCTCTGCTATTGATTCTTTCG
Source organism: Metschnikowia sp. 03-147.1 (assembly GCA_002370795.1). Taxonomy (NCBI): domain Eukaryota; kingdom Fungi; phylum Ascomycota; class Pichiomycetes; order Serinales; family Metschnikowiaceae; genus Metschnikowia; species Metschnikowia sp. 03-147.1. The sequence goes on along the minus strand of NKZR01001245.1, from coordinate 42,595 downwards.
AAGCACTCCCCAGATATCGCGAGGATGCAAAGGATCGATACACGTGCATTGATGCAGTGCCCTATCAGACATTGTCCCGTGCTCAGAAATGGCCCTGTCGATACTACCCCACTCACTTCTCGCCGGCTGCGGAGTCTGCAGCCAAGGCCTTGAGCCTCTTCTTTAGAAGCTTCTGTGGGTTGATAGCAAAAAAAGACTTCTCGTCAATCACGGTGCTCTCCTCCCGCGACGTCTCCACCACCTCCTTCGCCACCACAACACACTTGCGGATCGCCTTGATCAACTGCTCGTAGACGGCCCGTGATGCACCAGCATTTCCTGTATTCCCCGCACTTTTCTCATCGCAACCATACTTGATCTTTAAGTACCGCTCCGTAACCTTGCGGTTGGTGTCGTACAATGCAGCCATGGCGATTTGCGGCGGCGTAAAAAGGAACGGCACGTCCGACAAAAGTGCATGTTCATTGAGCCACCGCTTGCCTGCATCGTAAAGCTGCCCGATGGTGTCAATGCTCACGTCGTACATCACAGGCTCGGGCCAGAGAAGCACCTGCTGCATGTCGAGGAAGAACCCGTAGAGCGGCCGAAACGGGTGGTGCACTAGAAGTGTGAATTTGAGCGCCTGTAAAACCACGAACTCGAGGTCCAAAATATCCTCGGGCTTGGTCTTCGGTAACCGTGCGGCGAAAGCTTCGATCGAAACAAAAAAGTTCTCCGACTTGGCGGATAAAAACACGACTGCATATAGCACGTTCTTCGGCCGGTACTCCATAACCGAATGCACCAAGTAGAACCGCCGAAGAAATTGCACTGCAGTAGCCTTGACCTGCGTCGGCATGTTGAAGTGGGCGCAAATTTGCACCGCCTGCTGCCCAAAAAATCTCACGAACTTCTGCTCTTCTTCGTAGGTTATGAGCTCCGGCTCTCCATCCTGCTTATTTTCTTTCAAAGCGGCCGCTTTTTCGGGATTTTCGGCTGCCATGGTCGCAAGCGCCTCCTGGAATCGCTTGCGGGTTATTTCAGCCCCATTGGCATTTGTCTGGCGCTTTCGGCTTTCGAGTTCGGTGCTACTATATGACCACACTTCATATTGGCTAGATCGCCGGTAAAGATCGTCAGCGGAAACGTTTTTTGGCTGCTTTGGGGCAGCATTCTCCTCTCCATCGAGGACTTGAGCTTGATCGATACTGGGTTCAGGGTCAGAAGCCAGCGTTGTAGTGTATGCTTCCGGATAATTTAGGCCTTGTTTCAGGTCTGTTTCAATCTTGGAAGATTCTTGAGCGGATTGATCCATTTGCGCTGTAGCTTCACCCGAAAGAGAAGCATTATTCATTGTGGTCGTCAAAACCAGTCAGGGTAGCTGATGGTGCACCGTCCTTGCACCAAAACTAGAAAACCTCAACACCACTTTGAAACACCCGTACACCACTTTCAAAAGACGAAGTTACAGACAAGCACGAATAACGAACAAGCACGGATTTACAGAAAGCATAATCGCGTAACGGCTCGTGCACAGAACTGCAAAACATACAAAAGCTTCCTTCACTTACTTCTACTCCATCGCATTTATACAGTCACGTGATCCTGGTCACATGATCCCCCACACATCCTCACAGCCGTGGCAGAACTTGGAGCACGCCACCGAAGCCGACAAGGGATAATCGGACAATCCGATCTTATCGTCCACGAACTCATCTGCAAAAGTGTCTTGCCCGCGGGCCATGGCACCCACAAAGACACAAATGCTCTCATCCTCATCCAACTCAGCAACGTAATCCTGCACCCGGCGGACCTTGGCATCAAACGACAATGTCACTTTGCGGCATTTCGTGGGCAAGTGGTCCAGAATCGGGTTCTTGATCACCTTCAACAACTTCTCCTCCGAATTGACTGAGCGAATTGATAATTTATGCAATAGTTGCACCATCAACCCGGAAAACCGTTTGAACGTTCTTGGAATCCTCACACTGGGATTGACTTCAATCAAAACACCTCTCGCCGTATGTATAAACACCTGTAACTTTCCAGCCTTATTGATGGGCGAGTCCAAAAGCGTCAAGAGACATTGGTGTGTAATGTCTGGCCGAGCCTCGGCAATATCCCGCCCCATCTTCCGCAACAAGCCCTGGTGATCATCACAATTCAAAAGAGCATACTTGTCACCGCCACCGCTGCCACTGACCTTGTGCGTTTCCAAGCACGCCTGTGAAAGAACCACGACCATGCGCTGTGTGTTCTTGTCTCGCGAGGTAAGAACCTCGGGCCGTGTGGGCACAAAAGATGCAGGAGGGGCCGATGGAGCCGATGTCTCTGCAGAAGCTGCAGCACCTTTACCGGCTTCGTTCAGCAGTGCCTCAGTCGGGTCGGATTTTATCTTGCCATTAGACATGTTGGTTGTGATGGGATGCGTAAAAAATCTCATGTAGCTCATGTCGCGATGCGCACGTGAAAAATCACGTGAACACCTGACTACCTAGTGATGTCAAGCACTAGGCAGTTGTTCAGTAGACTTTTTAGTGTTCGGTCTTGACGCCGAAAATGGTGTAGCCAAGACCTCAGGTCACAAGATAGCAGCATTCAAGTCACAAGGTAGCCGAAATCTATGTAATTGCAGTAAAGCTTAGTGGTGTCACTTCTTGCACATAGTCTACTTCAAGCACAAGGGTTTTCGGGGTGGACTTTCATATCGTTTGAGTTGCTATGTATGTCAACTTTTCATCTTTTCAAGCCTGATTATCTGTGGTAATGGCATAAAAGTGTCAATCTGTAGTGCGCATGTTCTTGCATGATATCAAACTTTGAAGTGTTTGATAGTGCACGTGGTTGAAGTTTCATGTAGCAGGTGGTTTGTGCCGAAATAATATCCTTTTTCGTCCAAAGCAACAAAATTCACTTTCCGTTATCGCCCATTAAAGCATCAAAATTTAATTCGTTGTGCAAGTTCCATGACTGCAAATTTCCATCCATGCTGACAGGTCCCCCGTGAATGTGTGTAGCTTTACTAGAGCCTCCATCTTATAGTAATTAATCCAGAGCATTCAGCCATAATTCCTTTGCTTTTACATCTGATATTTTGTCCTCTCCTTCGTCATCTCATGCACAGCGCTGGTCCCCAAACTCTACCAGACAAAATCTCATGAATTTGCCCACGTTCCATTAAGCCAGACGAGCCATTCTTTCGAGACCGTAATAAACAAGAGGGAATCCGGGGTTCTTTTTATCCTTCGTGGGGTTGAATTGCCAAGTTTGCAGTCTTTTGCGTTGCGTGGCAGAGGAAGCATCCTTTCCCTTATTTCGAGTGTAATTATTTTCGAACCAAATAGTTGGATGAACTTTGCTATGTTTTCTGCATCACTTGATGACTTACATTTTTTATGATCGCTTGGATTCCAGAAAAAAATTTCCCAAGTTTAAGACGTATCAAGCCCGGTTACCGCTCTTGACCTGGGAAAACTACAAAGCGTCAACATTAACATGCTTCTTTGGGGCTCGAAGAAAAGTTGATACGGGTAATGGGACTCGCCTTCAATATTGAGTCGCAAGGTGGGGCCCGTGAGGTTGGGACTTGTACCCTCTCGGAATGACTTCTATTTGAATATGCTTTGGAAAACATCCGGTCAATCAGAGATTACAAAGGTAGGAGCGAACCATGTGTCTTCTTCCTGTTAAAGTGCGGCGACTCGAGAAGCCAAACTGAGAGAGGCACCAAAATACTAGAGTCATGTAAAAAGTAAGACTTTTACTCGTTAGCTAACATGTTTTTTAGGATATTACTTAAGTGCACAAAAAATTTATTCCTGTTTCAAGCCCTGTCAGTTCATCGCTTTCCTTTGCATTATTCATTAAACTCGCGTTTGAATGCTTGTTCAGAGCCTAAGCGCAACTCGGCAATTTCAGTCAGAGTTAACATGAGGATTTCAACTGGAAAACACCTCAGGAAGTAACTTGATACCTTTAGTTTATTAATCAAAACGCCGGTGAATGAGCCAGCTGCTACTCGACACAAGCGGGCATCAAGGTTGCGCACTTGCATGCCACTGTCCAATTCTACCTCAAAGGGTGTTACAGGTCCAATTGGACCCACAACTAAATCACTATTTTCAGTGGTACCAAAGTAATAGCGAGGTTCGTCTGCAGTGACTGCGTGTTTACCCTCCAAGAAAAACAGGGGGAGGGAAACGAATTTGGACTCACCTATTGAGAGGTAATCGAATATGGGGGTGTGCACGCTACTGACCGGTTCCAATTGGCCATCGAACTTTACGAAGAAGTAGTAACAAACATTCGTCTCGGCAGAAGCAATAGCACTAAAGACTAGTATCAAGGGAGATAATTTCATGGTAATCTGGGTGAATTTAGATCCTCTCAAGAAAAGAAACGGTTGCCTCAGATTTTCAATTAAGCTACTGAGAGAACGGCACAATTAAAAGCAAAATCAAAGCCAGAGACCATCGAATGACCCTTCCATATAATACTGCACACACAGGCTTAAATGATTTCTTTTCGCCAAATATAGCCCTACCAGAAACTACTGGGCGACACCTTAACTGCGCACAACGAAAATACTATGTGGTCATTGCCGCAAACAAGCCATTAACACTTTGCAGTGGAGCCCAATACAGCCTAATCAATAAACCTGGAAAGTATAGCTCCTGCGGCAGAGTCGGTGATAGTCGGCAGAGACGATTACTATGGCACGTGATATTCACGTGCGTGCTTACATGACCGCGTCTCACACGCTTCTTCCGACTCATGTCCGACTCCGACTCTGGCTTCGATGACGATGACGATGAGTTGCTTCTTGGGCTACTTCATGCCACTCTGACGAAACCGCCAAATTTATCCGCGGCTCGTCCCTCCACAGATCCTCGGCCCAGCCAAGGGCAGGGGTCCAATGCACTCAATACCCCAGCTGATGACTCTGCATTACTCCGGGCTCAAGGCGAAGTTTCCATTCTACGGGCACAGCTCGAGGCAGCACAGAATGCAAAAAATGAGGAGTTGCAGAAACTACATAGCAAGATGGACGCGATCCAGAACTCGTCCCGTGATCATATCTCCGCTTTGAAGCAGACTGTGGATAAGCTCGAGGACGAAAAGAAGTTTTTGGCCAACGAAATTCGCTCTTTGTCAGGAACAAAAAGGCGCAAGTACAACGGCTCTTCTGCAGCCGCCACACTCTCTGCTTCTGCAGAGATGGAGATCGACAGCTCCCCCAAATATCCAAATGGAGCAAAAGCGGCGGATACCAGAAACGCAGCGGTTACCAGCAAGCTTATGGCGATGCCTGGCCCGCCCAAATTTCTGATCGCTGACGATTGGTCTCAATTATGCCTGCATATATGGAAATATACCATCAACGGCGGGAGCGCCTCAAGCATGGACTTTCTTTCACGGATATGCTTGGAGAAACTGCTCGTCATCCAATCGAGCGGCTTCATAATCGAGGAAAAAACCCCCCTACTGCTGGCCCTATGGACCGCGTTGTTGGGCATGAAGCAGGTGCGGCTCGATGTGGTCATTGGACGGTTCTGTCACGTGATCTTCGAGATGGCAACGGGACTCTTGCGCCAGGGTTACTACGCTGCCGTTCCGTTTCTAGTGTCGTTGGTGTACGGGTGCATCAACTTCAAAACCTCCGCCGTGACCAGAAACTTGGCCGTGGAGATTGTTCTGCAGGTGTCCACTTACCTGCACCAGCTTGTTCACGTTTTGCAGGATGAGCAGGAGTTCGGCGACACCAATGTGCCGGACCAGACACGGCTCCTCCAGCATGCAACGTTGCTCTTTTGCTTTGATTTACTAGAGAACACTGTTGTTATATGCACCCAGTTTGGTCCGTCTTTCATTCCAGAGATGTGGAAGCAGGACCAGCTTCGACTAGATCTAATGAAGCAGATCCTTCCGGAGAACACAGAACGCTTTGTCTCTGCGGCGCAAATCAACTTGGTGTACAATTTCATAGAGGTGCTCTCAGCGTCGATGTCGGAGGGTGGTATATATGCCGGATTTTGCAACCATCCGAGTTCGGATCGGCTGATCATCAAGTCGCTCATAAAAGTGCTTCTCATCGATATCCCGACTAAAACGGACTTTATGTTTTATGGCTTGAATCGAATGATCGGCAACAACCACGATTTCTCTCTCCTCGAGCAAGCCATTCCAAAAAACCCGCAGGTAAACTTTGGGTCAGGGCTCGTGGTATTGCCATTTCCGATCCGGCGGCCTGAGGTATCAGAGAATGACCAGGTCCATATGCTCATGGCCCATGAAACACACCTACTAACGCTTCGCTTGCATATTGTCAAGCTCCTTGAATGCGTGGTTGTCTCAGGCAGCATGGAGTTGGTGAATCTGAAGGAGAACATCAAGTCGTTGGTCCGAATCGTTGGTTTCGAGCAAAACTTAGTCTTGCACCAGCCTCGCGACAATAAGGTGTACATGAGAGTGGAGATTATTGGGGGCTTGATCCGGATCCTCTACTACATCATCGAAGAGCACAAGAATATCAACGACTTGATCTTCCCGGAGACGTTATATGAGGTGTTTGTGATCTTGATGCGGATAGCGTTTTCATCCGATTCGCTTCTGCTCGAGGCACATGCGCTTTTGTCAGAGATTCGCAAGCAAGGCATCACAGAGATGGGGGTGTTCAATAGGGAATGTGAATGGCGGAGCAGGGATGTGTCGCATTTCAACCTTCACGATGCACGCCCCAACAAGTATGCCGACTTGGCCAATATTGAGGGAGATTTTGCCAATGGGCTCGAGTTTCCGTACGATGGCGAGACTGTGGAGATATCCCGGGAAATTTTGGCAGTGTGTGTCAATCACGATGAGGCCGATAATCTCTACTACAATATGACGAGAAGCCAGTGACTCTGCAATGCGAAGGAACGGATAGAATTAACGCAGAGAGCGGCGGCCAGCTGTGATCGAATTGAACAGTGTCACGCTCAGACTTTAGCTAAGAGAAAGCCATCAGCAAACACCAGCTGGGTCAATCCGACAAATTCAAGTAAAGTTGCTCATGCGGAGTGCCCATTTGGTTGTCATAATACGACTACAAGTTCCGTGCCGTGTAGACGGGAAGAGAGAAAATAGAGAGAGATGAGGTTCCAGGAGAAGAAAAAATAGAGAGATGAGATTCCCAGGAAAAGAGAATGTGAGGTTCTCCAGGAAGTGGGCTCGGCTCTTGACCATCTTTATGTCCCTCATAACCTGGTGAATTGTATCGATTTCGAATGTTAATTCGAATCTTAGACTGCTGGTGAATTGTGAACGATGTTTCACCACCTAGAGCAGCCTCGCGGCCTCCAGAAAAACATGGCTCGACGTATACTATAAGCATCTGGCTGTCATAGATCTGGCATCAATTCAAATTGATGTATCTGTAGGTCCGTACTGCGTCTTCCCAGTCACCACCATGACCTACGCTACACTTGTTCAGATGATGATGTATTAGTTACACAGTTTAAGCGGATTCGGACTTGAAGCCGTTGTGGAATCTCTTGGTCACGTGCTTCAAGTAAGCCATTCTGCCGGTTCCGGTGGTTCTTCTTCTCTTAGCCTTCAAAGCCCAGTTGTGGGATCTCATCTTAGCGGCTGGGTAGCCACAAGAAGCACATGTCTTCTTTTGAGCGTGGAACGAACGCTTTCCACATCTCTTACATAAAACATGAGACTTGTTGTGTCTCTTTCCCATAGATGGTGTACCCTCTGAAAGTTAGTATTGGACTGACTTGGGCGGTGCCTGTAGCGGGCGAGTTGCTGTTTGAAGCAAGGAAGCGAATGACTCGGGAGCCCGGAGCCGGGGTGAGAGCGGGGCTCAGCACTAACTCTGACGGACTCAAGCTCAAACTCAACACGGAATGAACCAAACTGAACTCAGCCTCAGGACACAGCTTGAGTGATCTGCAGAAGCAGGTGGCACGGTTGAACCACAATTAGCCATGTGTGGCAGGGGATTTACATACTACCCATGTTTGCTGATTTGTTTGTAAAGTGGAGTGAATGAAAATTTGAACGAGACCAGATGGACTGTGCGGGCGTGGGAAAATTTTGAGAATCCTGCACCGCGCACGCACGTGCCCTTAGGGCTGGAGCCCTAGTTCTACTCGCGCTGAGCACCACCTGCTGTTCGTTTCACCCATACTTGTCCTCCCCTCTTCACCTGATTATTTTACAGGCTCTTGCAGAATTGACAGTGGGACTTATCTGCAATTGCTAAGATGCTGGGCGTATGCGGAGGACTGACGATATGTGTACTGTATACTAGTAAATTGTAGCATTTACTCTCTACTTTGATTACGGCAGAGGCGTTCCCTCTACATTCGGTCTGTCTACTGTCTGCACTGTATTGCCGTTTTGTGCTGTCGTCTTTGGTAGATGGTGTCCGTGCGGCTCTGCCACGCTTGCTCCGGCTCGCCAGGTCGTGCACTACCCACACACGCCTGGATGGTTGGTGACTGTTGATCACGTGACATGTATAATAATACGGTTGCGGTGCTGATCTGCGAGAAAACTGTCAGGAAAAGCTCTGTGTGGCGTAGGGGCTGTTTACATGCTTCTTTGTGTTTATTGCATGTTCGGACACTTTTTTTTTGGAAGATAGCTCCCAGCACTTAACCTTTCGGCGTGGACATGCTGAATTGCTGCGAAAGTGAGTGCGGCGACCCATAAGAAGAAAATAGACTAAGTGAATGCCGCTGATTATACCAATATTAATGCTATCTATGAACTAAGTGTCTGCTGGCATTATTTTATTTAGTGACAAGACCCCGAAAACGTGCTACAGATAACGCCAGCCTGCCCATCAGTTTCAGATAGACCTAAAGAGGGAGGTAGAGGTAAAGGTAGAGGTGAAAGTAAAGACTCAGAATCATTGAAATATTAAAATTTCAAGAACATAAAAAATGGATACTGTAGGGTGCATCAGACACACATTGAACAGAACACTAACACTGTGGGTCTTCAAACCTTCCTGACACCGGCGTGCACATTATCAAACATACTAACACGGACCAGTAATTTCAAAATACTATTCCATACCAAAGTGACTACTAAAATACTTGAGTGATCGAGACAAGCCTCCAAGTACGATGTTGAGTCACCAATACCAACACTCTCAGTCAGATATTACTACTGTCTGTGATGCAATACGTGCTATGTAGTCTGATGTGCAACTACTCTGTAAAACTAAGTGTACCATGTAGTTATCTGATAGCGTTCCATACAGATCTTGATTAGGGGCAGATTTGGCACAATCAGCATGAAACAAGGGCGTAACTAACACATCAGACGATCAGACAGATCTGCTAATGTGCGATAGCGAGCTCACCAGCAGCACCATATGTAATTTACACTACCGCCTCACTGACCAATATTTCGCCGTGCCTTACAATAGTTTTACCCACTGTTTCTCTTCCTACCGCAGCAACACTGTCGCCATTGCCTTGCAATCCCCCACCCGAAAAGTGTACCCTGGTAGCTTTTGGTGCCGTGTTCCCAAAAGCCAGTGGCTATGTTGTATGCACACATGGTATCCGCAGCTAGGTATGGAGCACTCGACTGGAGAGACTTGCATTCCGGAGCCCGTGGTCATGAAAGCTTATCTTAGAAACCCCGCACTCCGAGTAGATCTTTAGCACTGGAGTTTCTGTGTCTTCATGTGTACATGTCGATGGCATTCATGAAGCTGTAGCGAGGTAATGCACTGGCCAGTGGTGGCTTTGGGTCTCAGTAAATAAACATGTCGGTGTCAGATGTGCATAGGGAACTACCAAGTAAGCATCGTACTACTGTATCTTCTGTCAGTAAGCAATTATCAACTGTAAACTACATTTACTTGGCTCCTACTCAACATGGCTAATGTCCACTGTACAACGCGTTTAAATAATTCCCACCATGCAGATCATTAAATCTAAGAGGGTCAGTGTTATGGACTAGAGTTTGTACTGCTTACCAGCAAGACGCTTTAGCGGTCTATCAGGCTTTTAGTGGGCTTACGGAAGTTCTAGCACCAAAAAAGTAATTCGACAACGGATACTCTAGCAACTGATGCCATGAAAACAGACCAAACAGACCAAACAGACCATAATTACACAGACCCTACAACACTTACCCTTCTTTACCTCTACCCACGCACCTCTTCACGTAGCATTCTGAAAACGGCCCCATGGCTAAGGACAAAGACATCAGACGAGGAAGGCCAACCAGTCAGTGGGGATTAACCAACACAGCATATCACAACAATAAAACCCCCACTGATAGACCGCACCCAGCCACGAAACTATATGCTACAGAACTACATGCTACAGCCAAAGAACAGACGTCTGATTTATTGAAACAAAGGTGATCATAATTCCTAGCAGGGCATCATATTGCCAGTGCGTAGACTGCAGTACCGTATCAACCAACACGGCAGCTTGCAGACTCAATTCCGCATCTTATCCAAGGTTTTGGCAACGAGTCTCATGAATGGAGCGACAAATCCAAAGCCTAACAAGGTAGCAATTTCGGCGAGAAGAAAAAGCAGCCCCAGTGCGAGCTGCACCACAAGGGGAATCATGTCCTCCACGTCCCTTTGGGCCAACCTCTCGCTCCTTTTTCTCTTGGACTTAACCTGAACCTGCGAGTCTCCAACCATATCCTGCAAGGGTACGCCCTCAATATCAGCAATCTTCTCCACCTTATCAAGCATGAGAGATGTGTATTCCTTGACGAGATCAATGACCTTTCCGGTGTCTTCAGTTGCGGCCTCTTTCTGTTCACCAGTAGCGCCACTCATGACACTACTGACGGAGTCCCAGATTTCGCCTATGGATGGGAGACCATTTCCAGATTCGACGCCTTCTGCTTTACCGGGATTGCCTCTCTGACCAGAATTGCCTTTCTGGCCAGACTGACCTGGGAAAAATGGCTGGCTCGCATTGATTGGCTGACTTGCATTCTCCACCTGTCCTGGTTGACCTGGTTGGCCTGGTTGCTCTGGCGAGGCGCCCCGGGCCACTGGGGCTTTACCCGAGTGGCGCTGGTGGCGGGGGTGGCGTGGGAACCGTGGGCGGGGGTCATCAGAATGTTCCCCTTGACCTGGTGGACCCCCTTGACCTGGTGGACCCCCTTGACCTGGTGGACCCCCTTGACCTGGTGGACCCCCTTGACCTGGTGGACCCCCTTGACCTGGTGAACCCCCTTGACCTGGTGGACCCCCTTGACCTGGTGGACCCCCTTGACCTGGTGAACCCCCTTGACCTGGTGGATCCCCTTGACCTGGTGGACCAGCTTGTCCCTCATCAGCACGACGGTTGAGGTCAGAAACTTGGCCAGCGATGGCACTCAGAGCAAGCAAAAGAGAAACGAGGTAATTGAAATGCATTTGGATTTTTTTGATGTCTTCATTATTGCTGGCCATGCCCCGCCTTTTAAGCTCAAAAAAGATCGCTGTGCTGTTTTGTCGATCAGCTATCCCGCTTTTGTCAGTCTGGCAAGTTGATAGTAGTCGATCCGATAAGCTTATCAGATGGCTGATCAGCACGTTAATCAGTTGACCGATGCGGTAAGTTTATCAGATGGCTGATCGTAAGTTTATCAGATAGCTAATCGTAAGTTTATCAGATAGCCGATCGTAAGTTTTCAGAAGACTGATGCGGTAAGTTAATCAATTGGCAATTCAGTGAGTTTGCTGGTTGGTCAGACAAGTTGATCGAAGACAGCGATCAGTATTTGAAAGATTGAAGTTGGCCAGTAATTCGTAGCCCTGCATTAGCGGATCACATCGGCAGGAGAAAACTAAAGGACTCAATGCTGAATTGGAGGGACCCACGACAAAGACTTTCTCGGGCGATCAGAACGCCCAATAGCTCCTGACTACCCCTGTAATCATCTCTATAACCATGCAATAGAGATAGCCTGTCCATAATTGTTCATCATATCCTCCTATCCCTGACCCCACGCTTCGATCACTCCTGTCATGTTGCTGCACTTTCTCCTCTGATAAGCCATACGCGCGGACTGCATATGACCACAGCTCCATAACTCATCGAGAAAGTTTGACTTTCTCCAGAAAGACGCAAACCTTCCGCTGCGGAAATCTTTGACTTCGCGCGTCGATCGTGTCTTTCGAGAAGCCTGAAACCTCAGACCACTGCAGACCGGAGATCGTCGGGAGGCCGCGTCACGGGTCTCTCCCTTTCGCGGTCACGTGCCACACAAGACAACGCCAAGCTTGTTTGTTAAGCGACACACGAGATCACATGAAACCAGTAGATAAAGCAACACGCATTGCTGCAAAACGGCTCATCAAGCTTTCTCTAGCTGCGACCTGACCACAGTCGTGTCGCGCCCAAAATGCCACTGACGCTACTCAGGTCGCAAGCGCGTTTCGCGTTGTTTGTTTAGACTTCACCTAAACTCGCGTAGCGTGTCTCTGCATGACATCTGCTCCACAGAACATTTCTCAAATACTCCCATACTATCCTCTTGATCTTTTCCAAGATAACAAAGAGTCCAGGAGTTCATTCATAAATGTCTGAACAACAGTTTCCGCCATCTTCGCCGCTTCTTGCTGCGCCAGAGCAAAGTGATCCATTTGCTTCGCCTCTCCGCAACAAAAACATCCACCACTTTCTGAAGCAAATCGATCCTTCTCGTGGGAGAGAACTCTATCCCACACCAAACCCCTCCTCAACTCTAGGACGTTCCTCATCGCCACAAAGACACGAAGATGACTTGGAAGCAGAAGCAGACTCTGCAAAATCCGCAAAATCATCAGAATCAACAAAAATCTCTCTCTCCGGCAAAATCTCCATCAACAGGGACTTCAACATCATCAATCCACATGCGCTGGTATTGCGTGTCCCTTTGGTATCATCGCCAATGACTATTGGCAGGAGCTCCCGCTCATGTGACATTCACCTCAACAGGAACGGAAAGGTGGATAAAAGCATCTCTAGAGTCCATCTCAAAGTCACCCATGATGGCAAGTCCATGTCATTGTCCTGCATCGGATACAACGGGTTTGGTATCATCATTCCTCGCGTGTGCCATGTAAAAAAGTGTCCAGAAAGCACCGACTCTAACTCTGTCTATGAGCTCCGGGAGACGGGAAAGCCACTTGTGGCTAAAGATGTGTCAAAAACCATCCATTTGGACTACCAGCACACAGAATTCTATGTCGCCCGTGGAGAAACCGTGAGAATGCCAAGATTCCCCAATGTATTGGTACAGATTGCTTCTTCAGTTTTATTATTGAACCCCGATGATTGCGACGAGGAGTTGACTGATGACGAATGCCCCACAGGAAACAGTCAGCAAACACTCGAGACCCCATCCGCAGTGACACACTTGACGCCTAAAACGCCAGTCAAAACACGCTGGGAGGAAAAGTCACATAGTATTGATAACACCCCATCAAAGGTTGTCAAGAAACCTTTGGGAGAAAAGTCGGTCAATTTGCCCGAGAAAAAGCCACTGAAGAAACAAAAGATTGTCGAAAAGGAAACCATATTAGAGAGAGAACGTTCTGTCGAGGTGAAACCTGCGCCTTCTGTTGCAGTGGAAAGAAGAGCTCGTAGCGAAGAGCCACCACTCAAGAAAGTCAAAAAGGAAAAGGCCGTTCACGATGCTCACGGAAAATTGATTATCGACCACGAAAGCATCAAGGGACTTCAAAACAAGCTGGAAATCGAGAACATTCTCATCAACCATCTTGCGTTTTCCCGGCTTTCTTCCACTCCTGCATCTGTCTTGAATACAATCCTGGTCGCTGTCACCGAGATCACGCTCCCGCAACTCAGAGCCATTCTTCACAACATCTCATGCATTGGTGTCATATACAGACTGGGAAAGGATGCTGCAGGAAAACCTTTAGAGGAGGAATACTACTACATGCCGGAAAACGACCATGATCCCGAGAGAAACCAGCTAGTTTCGCTGATCAAGGGCCATGGGGGCTTGAGGGCATGTAGGAGGACTCACAAGCAGTATTATTGGAAAAAGCCAGCTCCAATCAAAAAGTGATTTTTCACACATTTAAACCTTGACTTAGATCAATCCATTAATTTTAGACTTTCACGCCTAGACATTTAAGGTGTTCCTTCCACAGGCCCTCTTTTTTTGCGTATCCCATCAGAACCCAATTCTTCTACCTTGACCACAGTAGTTTCTAGCCCTCTCTTCTTTGTGCTTCCCACCCCGATGACCTTTCCATCCACTTTCAAAGAAGCTTCATTCGCATCGTGCTCGTGCTTGACAACCACACCATCGATCTGATTCACCCCATTATCGAGATCCGAGAGATCTGCCGCAAACATAACCAGCTGCGCCCATCCTGCGTACTCCCCAAACAAGTCTTGGAGATGTTTTCTGACCTGGTGATATGCCTTGGGCGTCTTTGGTCCTTTAAACTTATAATCCCGTGTAGCAATCTGCATGACATGTGTATCAACAGGCACGACATCGTGCTTATCCAAAGCCATAAGACAGATGCAATCAGCCACCTTGGGCCCAACTCCTTTGAGCTGAAGGAGATACTCGTGCGCGTCCTGGTAGCTCATTTCTCGAAGCTTGTGCAATGAGTCAAGTGTGATTTCAGGAACATCTTCGTCCATAAACATTGCTGCAGTTTGCTGAATATACTTTGCTCTGTAACCAAATCCGAGCTCTCTAAGTTTCGCTTCAACTTTCAAGGGCGCTAGCTTCTGCGGCTGTGGGAAAGAATAGTGTTTTGTCCCCTCAAATTCCCCAATGTAGTCGCCAAATTCAATGCACAAGGCATCGCACATTTTGGAGATCCGCTTCACGTTATTGTTTGAAGAGCAAATGAACAGCACGACAGTTTCCCAAGGGTCTTGTCGTAACATCCTTATGCCAGGAAAATGGGTGAACGATGTGACTTTTCCACTAGGGCTGTGTTTCTTCTCGATAGTGGACCAAAACTCGTACAAGTATTCCACATCCACGGCTAGATTAAAATAGTCCGTGACAAACTCGAGCGGATCGGGATTTGCGCCCAGTGCCGGAATATTTGCATAATGTAGTTTCTCGTTGTCCTGTCTGAGAAGGATGATTTGGTCCGGTGCCGAAAAGCTCCATACGTTGTTGATATTCTTCCATCGGAATGTCTGCCCACACCTGAGCACTCTGGCTAGCGATAGTTGGCGGGAAGAAAGAGGAATCAGTCTCCAAACGAAATCGACAGTCATGGCAACAGAAGCGGGGGAGATATTTGGGTTATGCTGAAATGCAATCTCGAGATGTGAAGGCGGAAGTGCAGGTAATTTGATCTAGACGCGCGATGGGTTTCCAAATGCGGTTTAATTATCTGCGTTCTAACTCGAGCTGTACCAGCCCTAGGATATTTAAAAATCGGTGATGTGTATAACAGCAAATGTTTTGCCAATGGAGAGGTGACAGAATGTGTCATTATCGCCGCTAAATGATAAGATTGATTATCTGACCTTCAGATTCCATTTTTATGTTTTTTCATCGGATAATTAACCTTTAGGGTATCCTGACACATCATTATCCTTACTCCTTCTTTTAAACTTGCAAAATGCTCATTAAAGTGTTTCAGGCAAGAACCCTCGTATATGCCTCAGCCATTTCGGATGAAGTTCAATTACATTTTATGTTTTTGAGATATGAGGATGGGTCCACCAGATGATTCGCCGCACGAAGGGGTATGACCTGGAATAAAGAGCGCAAAATTTTCCGTCTTCTAGATCTTTCACAAAACCAGCTATCAATTATTGTTCAATAAACTACTCATTTTTGATGCGTTGCCCAATCAAATGCCTGGTGTCGATTTTCGAAAAGTGGTTGCAAATTATACTGGTGCGAGGAGTGACCTTTATAGTTGTTCGAGGAAAGGGGCGGGGCTAGCCGCAAACACAAAAACGCAAATATATAAAGAGGCCTCGCTCTCACAAAATGCCCTCCTTGATCCTTCTCTCCTCAACTGGCTGCAATGCACCTACAACCACCGCTGCGAACTACGAAACGCCTCTGAAGCCTCTGCGCGTTACCATGCTCTTCATGCACTACCGTCTAATGTTAACCACTATCGAGTTCCATACCTAACATACAAAAGCAGCGCACGCCACTAACTACGGATACAATCCACAGTTCTGAAATCTGAAACAAAATACCAGACAATTAAACTTCAATGGATCAGTGCCCGCTCTGCTTCAGAAGTTTTCCTCTCCAATTCCTAGAGCGCCATGTCAACACGTGCCTAGATACGAGTGAGGCTCTGCCGGAGCCAAATCCAGGGGATAATGAGGTGGAGATTGAAGAGCTACCGAAGTCCAAGATCTTACCGAATGAAGCTCACACTTCTCAATTGAGTCAAAACCCTGAAGGAAGGCGGAGCGAAGCGCTGAAAGATCTGGGAAACGTGTTTGCTGCTTTAGGACTCAAGAGCAGTCAGAAATCGCTGGAAAAAACGAAAAAGGCCAGTGCTACTCTAACCACCATTTTGATAGCCGAGAAAAAACTCAAGCGCAAGCAAGAAGATCTTGAAAACCGCATCAAACGCCGAACTATGGAACAGTCCACATCGGAGGAACATTACTCAAATCAAGCAACTGATCATGAAATAAACCGTGTTGCCGGGGATCCCGAGACTGATCTGGAACTGCAAAGGGAGCGGGAACTTCAGAAGGAGCAGGGGCATCAAAAAGACCAGGATGTCTTAAATGAGGAACAAAAAACAAGCCTTAAGTCCGTTACCCTGCAGAATAATACGGAAAGCGAAGCGGCTACGTATTTGAAGCTAAAGAGAGAGTCCGAGCTCCCACTTGCGCAACGACTTCGGCCACAATCTCTCACAGACTACTTCGGTCAGGAGAAACTCATGGGCCCAAACGGAGTGTTGAGAAATTTAATCCAGTCGCCTAATATCCCGTCTTTTATTCTTTGGGGCGTTCCAGGCGTTGGTAAGACTTCCTTGGCTCGAATAGTTGCCAAAACATCGGACCACAAGTTCTTGGAGCTCTCTGGTGCAGATAGCAACAGCAAGAAACTCAAGGATGCTTTTACGCAGGCCCAAAACGAAAAGACCTTGACAGGGCGCAAAACAATATTATTTCTTGATGAAATTCATCGCTTCAACAAAGCAACCCAGGATTTGCTACTTCCAGTTATTGAAAAAGGAACTGTGGTGGTAATCGGAGCTACCACCGAGAATCCCTCCTTCACTTTAAACAACGCTCTTCTTTCCAGAATGCACACTTTTGTCATGGATCCTTTGTCTGAAGAGGCATTAGTGAAGATTCTAAACAGGGGTCTTCTTCTACTTAACAAAACGAGAAGGTTTGTTCATCACTTACACCTTATAGCGTTGGACCGATCTGCAATCGACCACATTGCAAAGCTCAGCTCGGGTGATTCGCGAGTAGCACTTAACATTCTCGAGTCCATTAATGCATATTTGTCGGGGCTCCAAATCAAAGAGTTTGAAGTGGCCGAGAAAGATAAAGAGCAGATCTCCATACCGCAAGGAAAAGTCGGGGTCATACGCGTGTCTCAAAAAGACTTGCAGCCGTTGCTTAGCTCCAGAAACTACCATCAGAAGTACGACCGGAAGGGAGAAAACCATTACGATGCTATCAGTGCGTTTCACAAAGCAGTTCGTGGCTCAAACGCTGATGCAGCAATGTTCTATTTGGTGCGTATGCTTAAAGGCGGCGAAGACCCACTCTTTATTGCACGGAGGATGATTGTCATTGCAAGCGAGGATATTGGCCTCAGAGATTCTTCTTGCTTACCATTTGCAATCGCAGCGATGGAAGCCGTGCAATTTGTGGGAATGCCAGAAGGCGAAATTGTGCTTGCACACTGTGCTGCAAAGTTGGCACGTGCTCCCAAGTCGACAAAGTCTTATCGGGCACTCAGAAAAGCGCAAAGTCTTCTTTCGGAAAACCCTGATGCAATGGCGGCCTCGATTCCTCTACACTTGAGAAATGCGCCCACCGCATTGATGAAAGATCTAGGATATGGCCAATCATACAAATACAACCCCAACTTCAAGCACGGAATAGTGAAGCAGAATTTCATGCCAGCAGGATTCGAAGATGTGAAGTTGATCGAGGACACTCACTTAGGAACTCAAATTGATGATGAAGTTGATTTCAAAACTTATGAACTTGCAGATATAGAAGAGGAAAATTACAATGCATACAAGAGGTGGAAAAAATCGGAGAAGATATTTTCGGCAGCGAAGCCCAAACTTTACAGAAAAGCACCGGAATTGTTTTTATCCTCTGATGGGGAGCGAATTTTAAGTTACGATGAGAACTTGAGTAGAGATGAACAGCCGGAGTTTTTTGATGGTACCGAAACCGATATAAACGATGTGCCAAATTTCGAGATTTGAAAAGGTGAACGGATACTAAACGAGACATGAACGCATAATCAATAATTTTTTTTCTAGAGCGAGTGATCCTTTTCTTCCAAGTCATTGAACGGGTATCTGTACTGTTGCTGAGCCTCCGGGGCCATACGAGAGGGCCAACTGATGGTCGGCCGTCTATCTCTGCTGAAAGCAATAGCTGTACCTGCACAAAGATACAAGCACCATATACCGAAGAACGCTACCGAAATGTAACACTCTACCAAGAGTGATTTTTTGGAAGCCTTAAGAATTTTTTGAATAACCCCGACGGCCTGATTCAAGGTGTTAACTCCAGAATCAGGATATGTTAGCAAATTCGAGAGCTGGTCTTTCTCATAGATCTGAGGCGGATCTATGCTAGTGTTGTTCTGGATCCAAATAATGCCCCTTTTGATGGATTCGACTTTCCTGCCAAATGTGCAGTATACGATAGTTTCGAGCGGCTCAGCTAAAAAAGATGTTCCGAAAACAGAAAAAATTGTTTGGTTGAGGGTGTTTTGGAACGAGTTTATTCCATCCACTAGCTCTTCTGAGCGAGAGTGGATACTGCCTAGAAGGTTTGCATTGATAGTCAGTGTCAGGTTGTTTATTGCCTCTTGCATACTGTCGACGAATGAATTAAGGGAATCAGACGTGCCGGTGGTATTGAAGCTGGACACGTTTTCGGATACGGAAGGAAGCTTAGCTTGTATGCCGGAGATGAGACAAATCTGCAAAAGAGCAGTGATAGCTGTGATAATGGCGACACTTAGAACGTTGAAAAGATTGGATGTGGTCATGAACGTAATCAACCAGAGCGTTCTAGGCTTGAAGTCCCGGATAATGTACCGGAAGAGCCCGTATTGATGATTCAGAAGCGCGTTTCCGATGTCCACAGGAGTCTCTTTGGAAGATAGCTCCCTCAATAAGTTGTTGAAGCTCTTGTTCTTGAAAAACGAAAAGGCAGCAGAAGCGAGTATCAATAGGATTGTCGATATGAAGAGGCCAATAGTGGCGTAAGTGATGGATTTTTCGAAGTCGCTGATGACTTTGGAAAGAAGCAAGTCAAGATGCTGGCACGGAAAATAAGAGGGCTCCTCCAGGGCCAAAAGTTGAACGGTTGTATTGGGCGAGACAGAGAATTTCGGTTCTAATTGATCGGAAAATCTCGTCAACGGCAATGTCAAAAATTCCGTGACGTTGGCCAAAACCACAGAGAAGTCCGGAATCTCGTCGGCCAAGGCCTCAATTTTCGTGGTGTATTTCGTCAGAATATGAATGTCGTTGAGATCGGAAATCGTGAGGTTGAGTTTCGTCACTGCATTCGATAAATGACTCGAGTCCGACGTGAAAAGGCTTTTGATGGCCTCCACACCGGAAATGATGGTGTTGATGATCGAGGACACGGACGAAAGAGCTTCTTGGAATTTTTCAATAAAGGCGTTGACGACGGCTTCAACGGTCTGAGTTATCTCTTTCAATATGTCAGCTATCAAATCCAAAATGCCTTTGATAGTCGCTGTCAACAAGCATGTGAGAGTGCCGAGGTAGATGTCGATGAAGAAACCAATGGTCCCTTTCAAGATGGCGACCACAGCTAAAAGCAGGAGCCGGGATGCGTTCCACATTTGGTTAGAGAAGCCGTCCACCAAAAGAGCAATGGCCTGAGCAGATTTTTCGGGAAGCTGAGCTGCTAGGTAGCGGGCCCTCTGGGCCTCCTGGCATAAGACCAATGCTGTCGCCCGAGATGAGGCCAAACTGCGGACTAGAGACCGCATGGAAAGAAAGAACCGGACAGTGCCAAGCACCAAGAAGAAGACATGCTGGTTAAGAAAACTTTGGGAGAGAAGCTCCCAGTTGTTGAGGTAGTGTCTCATGAAAAGCAAGACGAGGTTGCAGGTGTTCAAGAGGACTACAAGGGTGTACCCTCAAACATCACCAAAAACGGCTGTCTAAAAACATTTCGGCATCCAGAACGGTGCATGCAAAGATGAAATCATGCAGTGCGTTTCAGGGACAGTTTCAAGGCGGATTGGAACGTTTCACTTTCAGTGTTGCATGGCTCGTGTGTCACATACTAGGTCAGTTTCAGGCTTTCAAGCGCGGCGTTTCAGAGACGCAAAATGACTGCAACAAGTCAATGGGCACGCACACAATGGGCGTGAATGTGAAACAAAGCTGAAACTCCCACGAGGGAACAAGACGATTGCCAGGTCATTGCGGACGCCAAAGCAACATCTCGAACATTGAACTGACGCAGATGTGCAATGCGGAGATCTTGACGACTGCATGAAGCAGATGGACGGTATCACGTGAGCTCCACCACCCCACACGCAGATCGGAAGCATGCATCCCAGGCCGCCGGCCGCAAAAAATTGAACATGTGCAGCTCGGGAAACTCGGCCCGTGCCGGGGTCGGAACAAGCCCTACGGCTCCGGATGCCGAATGCCACGCAGAGTCGCCATACACATGGCCTGCACAAAGGCGCGCGAATGGCAAACATCAACAATAAACGGAGACAAACTTTTGAAAACATCCCAGAATGTCTGAACAGCCCCCCAAGGAAGAGAAGTCCGACACTCACATCAACATCAAGGTCAGTGACGGTACAGCCGAGATCTTCTTCAAAATCAAGAAAACAACCCCCATGAAGCGTTTGATGGAGGCCTTCTGCAAACGTCAGGGAAAGTCCATGGAGTCGTTGAGATTCTTGATTGACGGAAACCGTCTTTCTCCCGACAACACACCAGAAGATTTGGATTTGGAGGATGGAGATGTCATCGAAGCCCACAGAGAGCAAGTGGGAGGTTGTTGAGCGAGGTCCTCGTGGTGTGTGGGGCGGACTGAGCGATAGAACTCACGGTGCATGCGAGTCGCATTAGCGTCTATAGTTGATCAATAAAATGCCGTTGATATCTGGAGGGGCTTGAGGGTCTTGTTGCAGAGAATGGGGAGCGAACAGGAGGGGAGTTGCAGGAGCAGCTGCCACAATAACTTGGTAGATGATCAAAGCAGTTGAATGTCTGCTGTCATAGTCATTGCATATAGCGTAAGATTAGCACGACAGTACCTACCATACACTAAGTGCCCTGCTACAAGTACTTACCCTACAAGTACCTACCCTACAAGTACCTACCCTAAAGTACCTACCCTAAAGTACCTACCCTAAAGTACCTACCCAACAAGTACCTACCCTACACCCAAGTACCCTACACCCAAGTACCCTACACCCAAGTACCCTACACTACTCTACGCTTTTGCCCTACGCGCACAGCTGCAGATTAACTCTAGGTGTTCGCCGTCAGGAGCGTGGTTTGTGTAGGATCGGCATGATCGCCAAACCGAAGCTGTTCCTGGCCTCGGGCGATCCGTGGCAGACAGCCATATCGTGGCGGGCAGGGGCACTGTGTGCAGGACCGAGCTAAGGCCCGTGCACTTGCTGGAGGCGCCAAGAGCGGCGGACCAAAGGAGGCGGTCACGTGGCAGCCAGAGATCACATGGCGTGCCAGGCCGCGCCGATAAGCCGGGTATAAAAGGGACCCGAGGCCCACTTGCAATTGAGAACAGCTGAGCTAAGAATTGACCCGCTAAATTACAACAGCTAATTACAACAGCTAATTACAACAGCTAATTACAACAGCTAATTACAACAGCAATAGCTACATAACTGAAACCACAATTCTGCAGTCACCCGACCCAGAGAATGTGTAGAACAGCTATTTGCGGCATCTGCCAGCACAAATCGTGGACCGGCTGCGGCAGCCACATTGGTAGTGTGATGGACTCCACCGAAAAGTCAGAGTGGTGCAGCTGCCAGCCCGTCGACAACGAGTCGGACCCCAACTACCCGCCCAAGGCGGGCACTGGCTTTGCCAAAACGTCTTCAAAGTGAAGGCAGGGATTAAGGTAGAGTGGTGGAGAGACGAGGGGTTGGCTGATGGATGGAGATATCGAGATATTGAGATATTGAGATATTGAGATATTGAGATGATATCAAGATGATATCAAGATGATATCGAGATGATATCGAGATGGTGGTTTGTACTGGAGATGGTTTAGTAACGAAATGGAATGAATGATACATGGATGTAGCATAGACGATCGGGGATAGTCCCGGTGATTCCAAGGTGTGCAGCTGTAAGTAGTGAATCTTGGGCAATTGGCGTCTATCATTCATTCAATTGGGAGACGTCCTTTGGGCTCAACTGTATCGAATCTTAACTTCCGAGCACACCTAAGAACTTCTTTGGCTTTCCTGAGTCCGTCATACCACAATTCAGAGTTTCGTCAGTCCAGACTCTATCGTTTCCAACTATCAGAATATACATATATACTATGTAAGTAGCTTTCTTGGACGGCTTGTAGTAAATCCACGATCAGCTTTACATCCTTGAGGTTTTCACAAGTTAATGGAATTTGGATCGTCCAGCCAGACCGTCTATTCTGACACCCTTCCTTATCGTTACCGTCCGGTGGAGATCAGATTGATTTTGAAGTAGAGCATGATAACTCGGAGCCTAGCAGCGCTCCAGAAGTCGCCATTGAGTTGGGCATCAGCTATGCCAATGTGTACTTGACAGTTGATTTAACTAGTCTCAACTTAGCTCCACTTACTCCACTCTCTACCCACTCTCTACCCACTCTATACCCACTCTATACCCATATACCCACTCTATACCCATATACCCACTCTATACCCATATACCCACTCTATACCCATATAACCACTCTATACTATCTCCCCTGTCGCGTCTGGCCCTACTTCAGCTACACACTCCGATTCGCACCCAGCAAGTTGCACGATGGCTAAGCGCATAGCGCATCAGAATGGTCTAGAAGTGGCTGTGTATGGAACACCAGATATCCCACCACCAGGTCGACCGTCAGCGTCAACTTGCACCAGTCCACCAACTGGAACTAGCAGTAATATGGCCTCAAGTGGTCTTTTCTGAACCTTTCGGGCACCTGGAGAAATTCCCTAACAGATATGCCAGTGGTTGGGCTGGTAAGTGGCCTCTATTCGGAGCGGGCCCGGCCACAGCAGGACACCGCAGACAGCCCGCTGTGCTCGTCTGAAGTAGAGCACTAACTAGAAGTGCAAAGCCGGCGCACGTGTGGGATGTGCATCTACTGGCTGATGGATTGCAGCACACGGCCGTCACCAGCAGCGCCATGGCACAGGTGCCGAACGCGCCAATCTGAGATGCTGTAGTGGACCAGCTGCAGCGCGGCTCAAGCGTGGCCAGGCCAGTGGCCCATGGTGTAGAGGTGTTTCCCAGTCCGAAGAATCAGTCTCAGCTTGTTTGGTCTTTGGTCCGTTTGGTCTTTGGTCCGTTTGGCCTTTGGTCCGTTTGGTCTTTGTTCGTCCTGCTTGAAACTTTTGGCTGGCACTGTTTTACACTCTCAGACTCTACACTCTCAGACTCTCTGGTGAATACTGAGAGCGCACGTCATTTCTCAGTCGAACCAGAAACCCGACGCCAAATACTGACCAAACGACCAAAAACAACTGAAACAACTGAACAAAAACTGACAAAAATGAAAACTCACAAAAATGAAAACTCACAAAAATGAAAACTCACAAAAATGAAAACTCACAAAAATGAAAACTCACAAAAATGAAAACTCACAAAAACTGACAAACACCAATCACCGGTACCGCCACTCGCCACACTCCCCCATTTACCCATTGCCCCAAGCTCAGCTTACTGCCCCCGTCACGTGCCGTGTCAACGCGCCCCAGCCTCATATTCTCGCCGCATTCTCACCGCAGCTCGCAGCCTCGCTTGCTGGTGCGCACGCCTTGCCTCGTCAGTTGCTAGTAACACGGCGTCTGCCGCAAGCCACCGGCCTCCGCTGCTTGCACGGCCGGGCCCACCTGCCAAAGCGTCGTAGCTCTCGCCTCCTGCATACCATCCATCCCTTTCCCCGTCTCTCTGCCGTCCCTGCAGCGCCGCATGCTTCCACTGGTCCACGCACCCACGCACCCACGCACCCATTCCACGCACCCATTTCACGCACCTACGCACCTGCCAACCTCACTTTCTTTCTCCAGTCCCGCCCACCCATCTCGTCCAGGCCATTCCTAGCTGTCGGCTCCTCTGCAACATTTCACTGACCTCCTCCTGCATACGCTCCATCTTTCTGGGCTCCCTCCTCTGACTGCTGCACATATCAGAACCTGACCTCCTGCCCCTCCGCCGCAGACTCCGGTAGCCCGCCACATGAGCTTCAACTACCCCGACTTCCTAGGCGCCAACTCGCCCAGAGCCCGCCAAAACTCCCTAGCGCCCCACCAGGGCCTAGGCTCCGACCCCGCCCGCAGCCCCGCCTTCCTGGGCCTGCACAGCCTGCACCACTCCGAGTCGCCGCTGGCTGCCCCCCCGGCGCCCGTGGTGCCCCTCAACCCAAGCTTTTCGACCCTGCAGGTGCCGGCCTTTGCTCTCAACCAGTTCTCCTTTGACGGCTACTTGCAGGATAATTTGCTCAAGTTACAGCACAAGCAGGACTCCCCTGCATCTGCCAGTCCCAAGGTCCCTCCGTTCGATCCTAGCCCATACGACCGGTCGGCTCCATTCAACCCTACGGCGTCAACTGCGCCTGCGGCGCCATACGACCCAAACTTGGCTTCCTTCACCCCCGGCTTCCTGCTCGACTACGCATACACTCAAAACTCGCACGCTCCAAGCAACCCCCAAGCCCTACCTGGCTTTAACTCAAACCTCCAGAACTACAGCCCTTTTGGCCGTCTAGGTGCAGACTCGTTCCACTTGCCGCGGGAGCTCCAGGGCGGAATCGGCAACATCTCCTCGCGGCGCCCGTCGTATGCCGCCGAGCTGTTCACTCGGAACTCTCCGGGAAGCCCCAGCACCAAGTTTGGGCCGCCTGGCTCGCTGCAGAAGCACTCTCTTGCTTCGTTTGCTGCCGCTAACAACTATGGACTCAAATCCAAGAAGGACCTCGGCGGTCTCAGCCATTTGGCCGACTCTTTGGACGGGCTCTCACTCAATGCTAATTTCTCGGACTTTCAAGCCCGGCGCCCCTCCCAATTGGCCGAGTATCAGCCCCAATCAACTCAATCGGTCGCCCAGCAAGCCCGCGAGCCCTGTGCAATGTACCCTGGGCCTGTTGCGCCCAAAGAACAACCCCCTTCTTACGAGCAGCCGTCGATGAAGTTGGAGAACGGCCTCATCTTGAGAGATCACTACATTCTTGCCTCCATCGAACTCAAGAGCCTCTTTTTACTGGCTACGAGATACTTTCAAGATGTGGAGTTAAGCAAGTCCATTGTGGGCAACTTGCACACGCTCTTGGACAATCCGGCGATAGGGAAACTCGTCAATTTCATCAAGAACGCTAATAATCTCACTTTCAACCACAAAATGCTCTGTCTTGTGATCAACAAAAACGGCAAATTGGATCTTTTGTCGTACCCCAGCAACTCCAACATTTACCTCCAAAACGATGACTTGGTGATTGTCGATGGAGACCGCGGAAAGGATCTAGTGATGATCCTCGAACCGTTGGTCCAGTTAGACTTGGCCATTCTATTCAATTTTCTCAAGAAAATCGAGCACTTGAAGTCGTTGACTATCTTGGACCCCAACCTGGCCGCATCGTCGGTCAAAAATAACCATTTGGGCGGAATTCACTCCACGACCATGGACGCGGCTAAGATCTTGGCCAACCATCACATGTCCAATGAAGACAATGAGTTCATCATCAGTTTACCGACAAAGCAGGTCTTACGGTTTGCTACGCCTAAAGAGGTGCAACGCTTGAGTGGCAAGTTTTTGGAGGAGAAAAAGGCTTTCCTCACATGCCACAGTAAAATCAAGGAGCTCAAGTTGGAAAACGATTTGACCTTGATCAACGTGGAGTACCAGTACGACTTCAAGAAGTTGATCTTCTACTACTTCGCGGGCTTTAAGCGCATCGATTTCCGGGGCTTGATCAAGGAGTTGTTCAAGATATACAAAACGCGGATCTGGCTCTGTGCAGTGTTGCCCTACGATTCCCCGGAGCTCTATACGTGCTTGCCAAAAACAGGAAAGTCTCGGCCACCCAAGAAAGGCGCCGACGGCATCCCGCCAGAGTACCATCTTGGAAACGACCAGGTAGCCAAATTTACGCTCGACAGCTTCGAGCGCATTCCCAAGCCCAACTACTTCCACCTGAAGAACATGGGCAACTTGGTGCAGAATTTGATGCACGAAGTCAACGGCCACTTCTACGGCTTCAGCGCCAATGCTGGCAGCAGTGAGCCGGAGCGCCGCCACTCACACTCCATTGTGCCCAGCTTCAATCCTTTTGGCGACGACCGAACGCTTGAATAACCGTGATTATAGACTCAGATTATAGACTAAGCATTATAGATGTACAGTACTTAGCATGTGGACTTTTAGGAATGGTAATGGTCGGATGTGTTCCTGACCATGCTGACTGCCATCAAAGGCCGTTTTAGTTGGCCATTCACTTCAGTGCAACTGCATGCCTCACTCTTTCATGACGGTGATTGCAAATCGTCTGCCCAGACTAAGCTGTTTCACCCAACATTACGGTCGCCTCAAAACACTCCTCCGCCCCAAGGACCACACAGACACTGTGATCACAAGACCAAGGATCTCTACTGTCTAGATGCAAAAATTGACATTGCTCAAAACATGGTCGTTAGATACTTTCATGCATCTAATCTTAGTGCCCTGAGGAAGTAGTGTTATACAGAAGACAAAGCGACTGCGTCAAACTCTGTCACTGTGTACTGGCCGTCTAATCACTTACCCAACTTACTCCCATTCTAGCATTAAACTTAGCGGCCAGAGATGTAATTTTGGGTTCGGCTGAAAGTTTTGGTAGTCACAGTCTGCACTGTGATGTGTACTTTAGCAGTGTTGACTAGGCACGCTATAGGTAACTACTGTAGAGCAAGTACGCATGATACGTTCTCAATAGGGAAAATAACAATCATCAATGTGAATTGATAAAGTCACATTCCAGAGGAGCGGTAGTAGATGGCCCGTTTGAAACAAATGGTAGTGGATTGCGTCGGCAGAGGTTTTTTGGTGAGGACTCTTTTTTTGACAGGGAGGATCGCTTGGCTCTGCATCTGCGTGACGGGTTGTGTGGGAGCTGTTTAAGGGTAATTGCTGGTAGTAAAAATAGTAGTATTAAAAAACTAGTAATAATCAGAAATTAGTAATTCGGAAGTAGCGAATAGTAGTGATTGAGTAGTGATTGAGTAGTGATTGAGTAGTGATTGAGTAGTGATTGAGTAGTGATTGAGTAGTGATTGAGTAGTGATTGAGTAGTGTTTGAGTAGTCATTAAATAGAAATTGAATAGTATGATTGTAATTGAATACGAATAGAATAGTAATTGATTTTTGAATAGTAGCAACTGTATAGAGTAATTTAGTAGTAAATGAATAGCAGCAATTAACTAGTGTAACTGAATAGTTGAAAGAGTAGCAGTTAGCAGAATAGTAGTAATTGAATACGTCATTGGACCTGCCGACTCCATAACTCCGCTGAAAATGCTCATGACACTCTTGGAATATGCTGATCGGGATTGCAGTTGGTGTGAGTTGCAGGCAACCTTTAACTATCCTACCTGTGAATTTACCTCTATACAAGTCATTTTCGAACATAGGAACCAATAGCGTAGATGGATAAAAAAATATGATAGAATAATGAAAAGAAGTGGATATGGACTGACGGGTGTTGAGTATAAAGAGTATGGTATATTAGAGTATAGTAGAGTATAGTAGAGTATAGTAGAGTATAGTAGAGTATAGTAGAGTATAGTAGAGTATAGTAGAGTATAGAGAGTATAGAGCGTGGGAATAGTATGTGTCAATGTTTATATGCATGCGGGGTACGGATCTCGTCCCACTTACACGCCCGCGGTCTCTCACTTCCACCCCATGCTCTCCACCTACCTCAAGCTGACCAAGTTCCGGCGCTACGTGCCCGATTGGATCACTACTGGCATCATCCTCGCGTACTTCTTCCTCATTGCTGAGCACGCTAAGCCTTTCGACCGCCAGTTCAAGCTCAATGACCCCACTATCCAACACCCCTTCGCCACGGTGGAGAGAGTCACCGGCCACGCGTGTTTGCTCCTCGCGTCGCTTGTTCCATCGGTCACAATGGTTGTCTTGACTTTCTTGAAGTACAGGAACTCCCGCCTGCATGCCTGGCACGTTCTCCAAGTGTCGCTCTTGGGCTTGGCTCTTTCGGTGTCGGTGGACGGAGTAGTCACGGATATTTTGAAGGCCTGGGTGGGTAGGCCCCGGCCCGACTTCTTGCAGCGGTGTGGACCCGTACTGGGAACGCCCAGGGACGTCTTTGTGGACATCTCTGTGTGTTCTGCTCCTTTGGGCGCTTCTATCCTTGCGGACGGCATGCGCTCCACCCCTTCGGGGCACCTGTCCATATCCTTCAGTGCCTTTTTGTTCTTGACTATGTGGATCTATGGCCAATTCCAGCTTCTGAACAAGTGTCTCCCTATACACTTGTACTTGTTTGCAGGTCTGCCTCTTTTGTTGGCTGCGTACGTGGCCTTGTCTCGGACGCAGGACTATCGCCACCATTTCGTGGACATTTTCCTGGGTGGTGCTTTGGGATGTACGATTGCTATCACTGTGTACCATAAGTATTTCCATCATGTTTTTTCGGAGAAGTCGAACGAAATCTTAGAGGACGACGATGAAGGCCTTCCATTGTAGGTATAAATTTGTTGACGGAACTGTGGTGGTGGTTGGTCAAGATTCTGCTGCGATAAGCGGAACTTGATGAAATGGACTTGCATTCATTGAAATGGACATTGGTTTGAAGGTTTGAAGTGGTCTGAAGGTTTAAAGTGGTTTGAAAAGGTTTGAAGGTTTGAAGGTTTGAAGGTTTGAAGGTTTGAAGGTTTGAAGGTTTGAAGGTTTGAAGGTTTGAAGGTTTGAAGGTTTGAAGGTTTGAAGGTTTGAAGGTTTGAAGGTTTGAAGGTTTGAAGGTTTGAAGGTTTGAAGGTTTGAAGGTTTGAAGGTTTGAAGGTTTGAAGGTTTGAAGGTTTGAAGTGGTTTGAATGGACTTAATCAAATCCAGCTGCAATCTGAATGGTATGCTTTCGGGATGTTCGGGGGAATCGAATGTCGAAATGTATTTGTTCACTCGACTGCCAAGAATTACCGCTCTGCTGTGCTGGTCCCAGGGGCATTTCACCATCGCTTCATAAATTCATGTTTCACGTGATTGCTGTTGCAAACTCTTGCAATGTCTTACAGCTTTCGCTCGGAGCTTTTTGCTGTTCTCGTGTTTGAAGTTCACGGCCTGTGACGTATGAGTGATTAATGGTCATTTTGTCACGGTGCAAGTCTAGCCATGTGATTCGAGGTCCATGACTTGAAACTTGCCGATAAGCGGGCCGTGAAACCCCGAGTATTCAAGACTGTCTCTGTACGATCCTGCCGATAGTGTTCGCAGCTGTTTCACATCGCAGCTGTTTCACATCGCAACCTTGAGACATGTTTGCATCCATATGCAGGTCCTATGTCTGATGATGTGTGATGTCACTCGACTCTCTGTTTCAGTTCTTGTTTGATCGAGTCTGGTCTCCGTTTCGTCGCTTGGCCCCGATTGATTTCCGTTTGATTCCTGCTCGCTTCGTTCGGCCCATGTGTCAAGCTCGTTTTTCGAAACACGTTTCACCATGCTCCCCTGTTTCAGACTTGAAGATGCTTGGAAATAAATAAAGACGTTGCCGTGCATTTTAACCTCTCCATCTTTACTCAGACCCACGAACAATACACAATACAAACCAGTACATTTCACCCTCCCTCACCATGCGTCGCGATCTAGTCCAAGTTGTGGTTACCAAATCAGTCGCTGCCTATAGCAGTGCCTCCGCAGACCTGACAGTCACCATATTGAAAACAGTGACTTTGGCAACAACAACGTCCTCTTCTGCCACTGCCACCCCGGACCTCGTCACATACTTCATGTCAGAAACTAACGAAGCCTCGGAAACAGGCTCCGGAACCGCTGCTCGTGCACCTACGTCAACGGTACCTTCCTTGTCTGCTTCTTTATCTGCTCTGACATTTTCGTCGCAGGCACTGAGCACCACCGCTTCTAGTGTGTCCGGCATACAAGGTCTGTCAAGCGGAGGCCAATTGGGAATGGCCATCGGAATTCCCATCGCCGTGGTGTCTTTTTTTGGCCTTTGCATTTTTCTCTTGGTGTTTTTGAGGAAGAAGTATGGCACAAACCCCTCGGATCTCCTTGCGTTCAAGGCCCCTGGCCCAAGCTCCAAAGGCTCCAAACAGGATCTCGAAAAAGGGATCGCAAACAAGTCCGACTCATCCGGTGGCGAGTCCATTGATAGCAGCAAGAAGGATTTTTCTAAGGAGAGTCCTGCTGAGCGGACACGGCCACCAAAGCTCTCTTTTGTCAACAGATTGAGCAAAATTATAAATGTGCCGGAAACTCCCATGGAGCTCAAATCAGCAGTGTTCTTGCGCCGCTTCAACTTGCTGAAGAAAGATGCCCTCGAAAAGGAGTTGCCGGCTTCTCCGGCGCCCACGGTGCAGGTTGGAGATGTAAAACAGGAAGACCCGCTAAAAGTTCATGTGGTGGTGAGG
This sequence comes from Metschnikowia sp. 03-147.1, assembly GCA_002370795.1. Lineage (NCBI taxonomy): Eukaryota > Fungi > Ascomycota > Pichiomycetes > Serinales > Metschnikowiaceae > Metschnikowia > Metschnikowia sp. 03-147.1. The sequence goes on along the minus strand of NKZR01001245.1, from coordinate 11,594 downwards.
CCATATGCAAGACGGCTCCAGGATGAATTGACAGTTTGTGCTGGGGAAAAGGTCACGGTGCGTAAAGTGCACTCCGATGGCTGGATCACTGTGAAGAGGCACGACGACGAAGAAATAGGTGTGATCCCTTTGCTCTGTATACAAAGGCTTGGCGACCCTGTCGTATAGGTCGACTTGTATAAATAATGAAATGAACATGAAGTCACTCAGCCATGTATTTGGAACAATGGCTATTTGATGGCACAATATTGAGGTCAATGGCTGAGCCATGTAAGGTGCAACTGAAAAATGTGATCACATGAATACCAGACTAATGTCATAAAAAAAGGAACAGACGAATTGACGTGACGACATCGACTTGTGCGGAGGTAATTTTCAGAAATGTGACTCAAGTGACATTGGGTTCGCAATATTGACCTAATGTACCGAGCAAACCCCTCGGCAGGAACCTTGACGGTCAGAAACATCGACAACAAACCTTGACATTTAGCGTACCGACGAAGTGACGCCCCGTCAGAATTGGACCCCACATATAATGTGGGATAAGATAGATTGGAACAATTCAGATTTCGGACACTCGCCAACCAGCTACTTTAATTGAGTCGCTTTTGCTTTCTGATAAGTTGTTCTGCTCCAGCCCCTCATTAGTCTTCTGGTCGACACCACTGTCAAACTCTGGACCCACCTAAAGTTGCAAGACTCTGAGTCTTACTGGTCCATGTTGCGGCCTTTGAGAAGAACGAAAGTGAGATAGAGAAGAATTTGAGAAAAAGCCGGAAATTCAGCTCCTTTTATAGTTGGAATTCAGCTCCTTTTATAGTTGGAATTCAGCTCCTTTTATAGTTGGATTTGTGGCTGCAATTGCGCCCATGCGGGAGTGCACACGCTACTGACCCTAACGACTTCCGTCGAGCGACAACTACCGTGACACTAACTGCTACCTACACAGATAACTGCTCGACATATATTACATTCAGTATTGTCTAGTGTATCCCAGGCTGTTCTGGTACCTAGGGTCGGTTCGGGGGACCTGTGCAGGATGCGAGGGGTTGGCTTGGTACCCATATTGGTTCGAGTCTCCGTACGACCTCAAGTTCTGCAGACCTGGCTGCAGATTGGCCTGGAGGCCCAGACTGATCTGCGCGCCCTGTGGCTTGGCCACATTGTAGGGCGAGTTGCCACTGGCGACCCGAGCCTGGTATGGATGTCTGGGTGCTCCTGCTGGATTTGCGGCGTTTGCAACGTTTGCTGAACCTCCGTTGAGTCCATTGTTCTGGGGAGAAGGTCTTTGTTGATATTGGTTTGGTTGTGGTTGGGGCTGGTATTGCTGCGGTTGTGGTGCGTATTGGTTTGGCTGTGGTTTTGCTTGGTATTGGTTTGGTTGTGACTTGGCTTGGTATTGGTTTGGCTGTGGTTTGGCTTGGTATTGATTTGGTTGTGGCTTGGCTTGATATTGGTTTGGTTGTGGCTTAGCTGGGTATTGGTTAGGTTGTGGTTTGGCTTGGTATTGGTTTGGATGTGGTTTGGCTGAGTATTGGTTTGATTGTGCTTGGGCTGGGTATTGCTGTTGGTGCTGGTTTGGCTGAGGCTGTCTCTGAGGCTGCGGCCGGCTCTGGTAGTTTTGCAGTGCAGCATGCTGTTGCTGGCCTTGAGGTGGCCCTCTGTGGTAATGTGGCTGTGGTGCCGGCGCATTGGCACTTCTTCCTGGGTTACCTGCACCTCCATAGGTCTGTGGATAACTTTGCTGCCCCTTCTGGTATGCCTGAGGCTGGAACTGCTGTGGCTGGAACTGCTGTGGCTGGGACTGCTGAGCCTGGAACTGCTGAGCCTGAGACTGCTGAGCCTGAGACTGCTGTGGCTGAGACTGTTGTTGCTGTGGATTCTGCACTGGCTGTTGAGCCGGCTGTTGGGGTCTCTGTGGAATTCGCAAGGGGGCCGTCTGCTCCAATCTGTCCACTTGCGAGCTGGGCGCCTGGATGTACCGCGGCTTGGCCTCCAAGTTTTGGTTCAATTGTCTTGACGCCTGCGACTTGGGTGGCCCGCCGCTAGGTCTGTCCTGTGGGTAATCTTCAGTGTTGAACTTGGTGCCCTGTGACGGTGTGTGCGGCTGGGAGTGGTGCTGTGTGGGAGAGTGCATCTGCAGGTTCTGCTGGATGACTGGCACTGGCACTTTCTGCTGGATGATCGGAACTTGGCCCTGCTGTTTGTAGGGCGTGTCGTGAGCAGGCGGGATTGGAGGCATGTCCTCGCCGTCGTCGGAGGAGAAGTCGTCTTTGGCCCCAAAGCGATCGTGCACTGGATACTGATCCACGGCCTTGGAGAACTGCTTGCTGAACTCGTTGTACTGGGTCAACGGCGACTTCACCGATGAGTACGACGAGTTGCGGTTCTCGCCTATGGGGGGGACAGCCAACAAGTCCTCTTCTCCGTCACTGAAACTGCCCTCAGACTCGTCGTCGCTTTCGTCGCTGTTGATCAAGTGCTGGTCGCTCATAGGGTAGGGCCCGTTCTTCAACGACTTCTTGCGCATGAGCGACGGTAAATGCTCTTCATCGATTTCTTCGGCACTTCCATTGAGGATCTTGTTTCGATCGTTGAATCGATCTGAGGGTGCCTCGATTGTCGAGTACTTATGGTAAATGTCAGCGAGCTGCACGGAATTGCGCTCCACACCAGGGGTTTCGATCTGGAGGTTGTTGAAATTCTTGTTCAATCCGCTTTGTTTGTCCCTGAGGCCGAACAGGAGTGACTTGTCAGAGACGGTTGAAGCAGATGCCTCGGGGTGGAGTCTTGGGACCGATCCAATACCAAGTCCGGTAGTTGCACCTGCCCCATTTGCTGTAGACTGCCCGTATCCTGCTTGTTGGCCTACTTGTCCAAACTGTCCCGATTGGCCGAGTTGACCCGCTTGGCTTGGCTGTCCTGATTGACCTAGTTGACCGTGCACACCACTGGTGTTTCGGATTTGCCCTCCATGGGGCCCCGTATGGGTCAAAGTTTGAGGACTCAGCCTGGAGGAGACCCTGGAGCTGGTTGGACTTCCCAAAGAGGGACTGTTCAAAGAGTTGACAGCACCCAAAAAGCCCCGCGATGAGCCACAGCCATCGTAGCCCTGGGCCAACTTCAGCTTCAACACTCGCTTGATGTTTTCCCTCCACGTAGCTGCATCCCATGAGAGACACGCATCTGACCCTGTCAATGCATACAAGTCCAGCAGATTCAAGTAATGCACGTGGGGCAAGGTGGGGAGCCCGAAAACAAGCGAGTCTGGATCCACACGGTCGGCCTTCAAGCGCTTAGGCCGGCCATACAATCCAAACGAATCAAAGAGAGGAACCAAGAAGCGGATCAAGGTATCAAAGCCAGGCACGGAGGAGTGCTGTTCCGGCATGATAAATAGCGAGGTCTCCTGGCTCTCGGCGTCCCGTTTCTTGGTCGGCAGCTTAAAGTTGATGCAGCCCTCCAACTTCATGATGGTGCTCTTGTCAATAAAAAACGGCAGCTGTGGGTACACGGCGGTCACGGAGGTGGCAGAGGAGATCACGCCCAAAAGCGACTTCTTCTTGAGGTTCTCCAGGTCGTAGAGCAAGACCTTGCCCGGAGTGAAGCCCTTCTTCTTGGACTGGCTGGGCTCGATCACCGCGTAGCAGCGGCGCCACGCCATACCCGAACCGTAGCGGATCTTGACCCAGTCGGAATGTGCAAAGCGCTTTTCGGCGAGAATGGTCCGGATGTCGGACAATCGCAGGCCTCGTGCCGACAAGAGCGCGCCAGTGTAAGCTTCCTGGAGCAGCAGGTACTCGTAGGTGGCGAGACGGAGGGCCACAAACCACTCCTTCAACAGATCGTAGGACTTGAGCTGGATGATGAAACGGTTCTTCAAGGTGGTCAGCACAATGATCACGTTCTCGAGCTGTTGCTTGGCGGCCGGGAGCACTTTCATGGCGTTGAACACGGCGTCTGTGAAGTTCAAGTACGTGGGCTTGCTGCTTGCCTCGAGCAACTGCTCGGGTGAGTTCTTGAACTTGGCCAACGACACCGCGTCCCAGTACGCCAACTGGTTGCCGGTCAAGATGCCGTACACCTCCTTCCACTCGCGGTCTGCGGGGTTTCCGTCGCCGTTGAGGTCGTTGTAGAGCATGAAGATGCCTTCGTGGTAGCGGCGGTGGGTCTGGGCCGAGAGCAACGTGACAATGGGCACGAGCTCAGGCGATACCTGGTCGTCGGGCTCGTTTTGGGGGGCATCCACGGCTTTGGCCTGCGATTTCTTGGGTGAAAGAGCAAACTTCATTTTGCTGTTTCACTGATGGTTTTTGATCTGGATGGAGATCTGCTTGAGGAGCTACTTGAGGAGCGGCTTGAGGAGCGGCTTGAGGAGCTGCTTGAGGAGCGGCTTGAGGAGCTGCTTGATGGAGTAAAATCCGTAGTTGTTAGTGGCCAAAGCCTCAGCGCTAGTCTGCCTGATTATGCGAATTGGCTCGTTAAATGCGTGGGCTGGACCGCCGTATCTGAAACCGTGGGAGGGTGGCTTTCAGCGTGAATACCTGGGATTGTCTCCTGAATTGTCTCTGATCACCTGGGAATGCGTTGTCTGGGGTGGTACTCGTCTTTCTGGCTGTGCCTGGCTGACAAGATTTATGAGGGTGGGGTTGGTGCTTAGCAGAGGGCAGACAGATTGTTTGTTGTTTGATGGAGAAAACGGTGCGCGATCGCACTGTGCAGTGTATACAAGTAGATCTTGAGCTTGGCAGCGCCGAGAAAATTCCTGTCCGCGCCGATGGGGCCGTCGGAGTCGGGCCGATGGCGCCGGCTGCCCGCCTGCGTTTGGGACTTACCGCCGGTCTGGCCCGAAAGCCACAGCGACGGGGCCGAGAGTCGGACCTGTATACAGCGCCATTCTCCAGCTGTCACATGCTCTGATCCACCAGCTCCTTGGTAGAGCCCGCTAAAAACAGCGATAGGAAGGGCGACGTGTTGGTTTTGGCGTTGTCGGGAATCAGCTCAGCTGAAGACGTCAGATACAAGACCGAAGATGATGTGGAGGGATTTTTGATTGGCGAAAGCCTTATGAGAGCTCAAGAGAGAGGCGAAGCTGGAAAGTTCTTGGACGAGCTTATAAATTTTTAACCTTTTTATAGACCCACCATTGCTATGTCCACACACTATGTTTGCCTTGCCTACTAGTTTGCATTATTCTGTGTATCGTCCCGACCCTACAATTTAGTGTTTATTTTCTTTTATTAAGCAAAGTTGTAGCAAAGTTGGTAGCTAGTTAGGAGCTCAAGTCAAAGAACTCTTCTTTACGTTTGTCAACTCTGTGGCGTTCCTTGAAGTGCCGCAAGTAGTTGGACAATGGCTTCTTCTCCAGCGTCGAAGACCAGCACCGGATCTCGACCACCTCAAAGCAGGCCGGGCAAACAACCCCTTCGTGGAATCGTATCCGTGGCTGGGTCTTCCTATTGGCTGATGGCTTCTTGGACACTTGGTACTTACCGCTGAACAATGGGTTAGGGGTCAAGAAGTTGTCAGGATAGATGCCATGTGAGTGGCTCATGTGTTGTGAGTAGCAAGAGTTCTTCAACTCATAGAAATTGATTTCCTCGCAGTAGGCGCACAAGGCGCTCCGGGTCTCCATCTTGGGTTGGCCCGTTTCAGTATCCAACTCCACTCGAGTGAATTCCTGTTGGTAGGGGCGAGCCGAATCAAAGCCCAGGTTCTTTTCGTAGTAGACGTTGGGGTATAGGCCGTGCAAGTTCGCCATAGTGTCTCTCTGGTATCTGGTCCTTTTGATGTGGCATTCGCCGGAGCCATTGAGGCTGACTTGCTGGTTCTTGTGAAGATGGCCATCTGTGCATCTTCCGACCGCGTAGTTCTCCAAGATTGGAAAGTCGATGGCAATATGCGGGATGGTGACCGAGTCGTAGTTGAAAGCAATCTTCCCTTTTCTCTGTCTCTTACCCTTGGGGGCGATTGTGACGGTAGTAGGCGTGTTTTCCTGCACTGTTGTAGTCAGTGTTGTGTTCGGATTCAGCTCCTCCGAAATAGCTTGGTTCAATGTGTCTATGATCAATTCTTTTACTTGATCACTGGGTCCTTGTCTTGTCCGTGGTTTAGCCACTCTAGCGCTGGCTCCAAGCTTCGCAGCCGGGCGGGGTCTCCTCACTCTGGCAGGCTTTATGAAGACCGAGCTAGTTTGTTTGGGCCGGGTAGTGCCCTGGTATGGGGCCAAAAAAGCCAGCTCTGCGGGCTTGTCAGCTTGCGGTGGCCGTGAAAGCTGAAGCTCGTCTGCCAATTGCTGCATCTCAATGAGTTGAGGATTATCCAAAAAGTCTTCTATGGGTGGAAAAGCCTGAGAGTCTGTATTCTCAAAGGTGGAGCTCTGGCAGACCTGCTGCACTGGGTCGTTCCCAGTCAAGAAGGCATCCGGGAACTCCAAGTAGCCCGGGTCAGTCAAGTAGGACCTTGGTACTGAGTCTAGTTGGTTAGAGTTCGGGTGGCTCACAGACTGCAAGCTGGAGTTGAGTCCCATACTCATTTCACTAGTGGCAAACGCTTCGAGGTTGTTCAAGCCAGAAAGTGCATTCTGCAGCTGCTGGTTGAATGTCTGTGCACTTGAACCGGGAAGAAACTCATTTGGTGGGTTTCTGTAAGAGAGAACGCTGTCCACACTGGGCTGGGGAAGGTCACTGAAGAAGGCATTGGGGTCAGCAGCCAAATTTATTGCTGGATAAGGCCCAACACCTGCGGCAGGGTTTTGAATACAGAGGCTTGGGCCTCTGTGGGGTGGGAGGATGGGATTCACCATTTGGAGACCTCCAAGAAGGTTTGCCCCCAGGCAACCCTCCATGAAAATATTGTCCTGAAAGCCTTGAAGTGGAGGCTGTGTTGAGGGCATAGCCATTGGTTCGAGTGTTGGGAAGAGGCAACTTGTGTTCTCTTGAACTTGTCCAATGTATGCACTATTGTCCAATTGCTGGTAGCTTTGAAGAGGGGCAATGTCCCATTGCTGCGGGCAGGCGAGTGGGGGAGCATCGGTGTAGATTGCAGAGGAAGTCACTCTGAACTTGGCCGGCGAATTTTGCTCGTCTGTCTGGAGGCTTTGTCCTAGCGGGCACATTGCATTCCAGAGGTCGCGGCACCCTGAGAGTTGGCTGGAAGAGCCAAGAGCGCAACTCTCAAGGGTCTCGATCTGCACCATTCTAGTGTCAGTGTTGAGTGGGCCCACTGGATAGGTGTCCCCTTGTGGATAGGAGATGCCAAGTCCCGGAGATGGTCCCTCGTGAGTGTAGTCAATGTCATCCAAGCCGGGGAAGGCTGGAGGCGCGACCACAGCGCCTTGCTGCGCAATGTGTGTGTAGTTTGATTGTCCTGAAGGCTCCAAGAAGTTGCTCAAGAGCTTAGCTTCAGTGTGAGTTGGCTGAGCTGGAAGTGGGCTGTGTTCTGGTGCTTCCTCTAAGTCTGGGGGCTCGTCGTGTCTACCTGAGATCGCAGTGTAGATGACGGTGCCCAGACTTGGAGTGCGGCAGATCTCAAAACGCCTTGCCCTTTGCGGAATGGGGGCCTGCAAAGGCACAATGGGGGAGCGTGGTCCAGAGCGTGGTTTTCTGACTTTGGCGAGGACCAGAGACTGAGAGCCCTCGTGCGAGTCGCAGTTTGGCTGCACACCCGATGGGTGCAAATGCTGCGCGCGTGAATAGGCATCTGCGTCGCAGTCTTCCATGGCAGTGTCCGAGAGGTCAGCTGCGTTCAGCTCGTCATCAAAAGAGATTTGCGGCAAGTCCCAGCTGTGGTCCTCGTAGCTCTCCGCCAAGAGAGTCTCGGGAAAAGGGTCATTTTCGAAGCGCATAATTGCATTGTTGTAGCAATCGGTGCTGTCGCTGAACACCCTAGATGACGAGTCGCTGTCCACAAACAACTTTCCTGAAGGTTTTATTGGCGAGCTTTGGCTAAGAGCTCCATGCTCTTGCGCACTGTGCATCTCGGTAGCGAAGTTTTCGTAGCGTTCATCAGTGCCCAAGTCTGCAGCATCACCGTAGTCGTCGTCATCGGAGTTGTTGCCGTCGACCATTGGATGTCTGGCGGTGTTGTAGAAGTCCGTAGCCAGTCTCCGTGAAGCTTTTGGCGGTGTTGCCTCGGGGGTGGGTCCCGGGTAGGCTGCCACTCCCTCACGCTCCTCGATTTTAATCTGGATGGCGGGGGAAGTGCCGGGAGTAGCATCAGAAGTGGGCGAGGAGCGGGGCGAAGCCAAGTGGGAGATTGGCTCATCCTTAACTCCGCCAGTCTTCGAATTCTCTTCGAATCTTTGCATCTTTCCTTGAATGGACCCACTTGCCACAATGGGCATCCGGGGACTAGGATTGCCAGGATCCCCAGGCAGCGCTGAAGCAAAAATGATGCCATACTGCGCACTCTCCTCGTCGTACTGAGCCGCGATTCCATGCGCAGACGCAATGCTCGCACAAGTGGGAAGGCCCATTTGAGAGGCCTTGAACTCAACAAGCTGGTCCAAGTCCTCGGCCCCGAGGCACCCCATCATCGAGTCGAGACTCGAGTTTGCGGTGGCGTTCAAAGTGCTTGTCAAAGAATCCATATCAAATGAAACTTCGGTCACTTTCGTCACCTCTGCGCACGAGACCGTACCAGCATCAGGCTGGCCGGGTTCAATCTCGTCCAAGGAGACAGCCTTGTCTGGAGAAGGCTCTGTCACCGTCCCATACTCGCCACCGCCAAAGCCCGAGTGTTCACCAGGACCTGGCGGAGGGCAGTGGAAGATGGGTGGCGCCCCCATCGAGATGGGGAAAGACCCGGGCATAACGTCCTGGGTCTGGGAGTCGGCGCATGCGGAGACAAAGTTGAAGATCTGGTCTACAAAGACACAGGGAGTGGTTGCTTGCATCGCTGAAGGAATCGAGAGATCAAAGGCGGTCTAAGATTCGGGAGGAGTTTAAAAGAAAACTGAAGGCTGAGAGTCTGAGTACTGAAGGCTGAGAGTCTGAGTGCTGAAGGTCTGAGAGTCTGAGTGCTGAAGGTCTGAGAGTCTGAGAAGCTGTCCGGGAACTTTAGTCAAGTCTGTCAAAATCTGAGATTTTAGAGTTGGGTAAAGTAGGATGGAGTTTGAATTACTGGGGACAGAAGGATTTAAATGATCACACTTGCAAATAGGCACAGACTGCAAAATCACATTTCTGTTCTGTCTGGGGCACAAAAATGGTGGGCCAAATCAAAAGAAACCAAAATCTCAATGGCGTACACTAAATGTCTCCCCAAAGTGGTATGCACAGGTGTTTCACGTCTGCGGCACCCGGACAACTGTCATATCTTGGAGGAGCCCATTACTTAAGCATGGATCGGCCGATGCATAACAAAGCTCAGCGTCGTTACGAAAAGGCGAAGGTGCTTTACGATGCACAGAATCGTGATCTGCAGTGTCGCAAAGAATGTGTTTGAGTCGCACCGTCTGATGCTCTTCGCTATAGCCGAGCCTGTCTGGGTGCAGCCCGTGCAACTTCCCGGATTGCCAAAGACCCGCCTCCTTGCTCCTCACATACAAAGACCGCTCCGGCTCGAGTAGGGCATTGGCTGGGTGCAAAATCCTGCATACGTCGCCCGGATCTCAGAGGTACAAGTGTAAAGCCATACGCGTTTCTCATCTAATCCCAGACGTGACTACAAGCTTAAGATGGACACTGCTAGCATCAGAGTTAACGCGACTGCAATCCCAAAAGCCACAGCGACGGGCCGAGTCGGATCTGTATACAGCGCCATTCTTGAGCTGTCACATGCTCTGATCTGGGCGGATCTAGCACTAGGCGATATGGGCGTGTTGAAATCGATCTTACGTGCAGTTCAGTTTGACATCTTGGGCTTCAGACCTTGGTGCTGGTCAGCTCCATGGCCATGACTTTGCGACTCGCTATATTGTGGTGCTTAAGGTTGAAGTAGGCCATGCTGAGTCTGTGGGTACTGGATGCAGAAGCGGTAGACAATGAGATCAGTAACAATCTCGTGAATTAGAGCCACTGATGTGTTGATTAAGTGGATGATATCAGAGCTATTCGTCTTGGTCTTTTCTATTTCTATTCATTTCTATTCTATTCCTCTCAGTTAATCCTGCTAGCTCTTCAACCTCCAACTGAAACTCGCGTGTAAGATTAGCTGTCCGCTGATCAACAGACTATCATGGGAATTCGATTACTCATACTTGACACGAGCCGAAATAAGACCATGGCTGCATTCACATTGGAAACCTCTGTCTGATAAAAAAAGTGTCAGAACTGCTTGATTTAAAGGCGTCAGTACATCCGGCTAAGTGTATATCACACCATGATCATTCTGGATGAACCAGGATAATCACAAGTAAAGCTTCACTGGCTCCAGAGAGACGCTCTATTCATCTATGCACTTATACTACATTCAACCACGCTCAAATCTACTTTCCAGGGTCGTTGAATGTTATAAAAAAAATTCTTTCCAGAACTTATTCCAACGTCTTCACATTCATTACGTTACCGTTTCCATCTCCAAGTACTGGAATTTTAACCAGTTTCCCTTTCCCTCCCTAAAACAAATTTGTTCAATTAACAGCAGTGCCTGGAGGTTAGGATCGATTACCCATGTTCATTTACTGTTGACATGGAACCTTTCCCCACTTCAGTCTTCAAAATTCCCATTTGAATATTTGCTACTACCACCAAGATCTGCACTAGAGGCAGTTCCACTCCACTTCACAGTAAAGCTTCTATACAACCTCCACGCTTGTCTACTCTTTTTTTCTTAAAAAGAGGTAAAGTCACTTACACTACATTCAATCACGCTCAAATCTACTTTACTGGCGCTCTTTTCCAAACACTACGGTGCTGTACAGTTTCTCGCGTCACTCTTGCCGTCCTACAACGGGTTAATTCTATCAGATTTTTGTGTATCAGAATGGGTTGATGTCGCTGAATCCAAGGCTAGACTGTGGCTGATAAGTGTGGGTCTGAAGGTCGGACTGCAGCTCGGAGTGGCTTGAGTACCATTTCGGCAGACTGACTGCGCCACATCACGTCGTGACAGAATAGTGTTGGAGTAGTGATAGTAGTAGAGTGGAGTAGAGTGGAGTAGAGTAGAGTATAGTAGAGTAGAGTATAGTAGAGTAGAGTATAGTAGAGTAGAGTAGAGTAGAGTAGAGTAGAGTAGAGTAGAGTAGAGTATAGTAGAGTATAGTATAGTAGAGTAGAGTAGAGTAGAGTAGAGTAGAGTATAGTAGAGTATAGTAGAGTATAGTAGAGTATAGTAGAGTAGAGTAGAGTAGAGTAGAGTATAGTAGAGTAGAGTAGAGTAGAGTAGAGTATAGTAGAGTAGAGTATAGTAGAGTAGAGTATAGTAGAGTAGAGTATAGTAGAGTATAGTAGAGTATAGTAGAGTATAGTAGAGTATAGTAGAGTATAGTAGAGTATAGTAGAGTATAGTAGAGTATAGTAGAGTAGAGTAGAGTAGAGTATAGTAGAGTATAGTAGAGTATAGTAGAGTAGAGTAGAGTAGAGTAGAGTAGAGTAGAGTAGAGTAGAGTAGAGTAGAGTAGAGTAGAGTAGAGTAGAGTAGAGTAGAGTAGA
>NKZR01001242.1:0-14217 GCA_002370795.1 Metschnikowia sp. 03-147.1 | reverse complement strand
ATTGGTCCTTAGGAGTTCTCTCGGGACAATTGAGGATAACAGGGAATTAGAGCCAAGCTATAATCAATAAATATCAACCTGAAAACTAACAAGGGTGTATGTCAAAACAACCCTAAGCACACACGACCACACACTCTCCTTTAAATTGTAAAAGTGCTATTATCTATTGCTGGACGATCTGTTACACTCCAGATGTTCCGGCATGGTAGCAGAAGCTATAAATATTGACCATACCAAGGTTGTTTGAGTATATCAGAATCTTCGTAATGTTAATCCTTAGCCTTTTTTTGACCTTCGAGAACGTGCACTCGCTGGTTACATAGTTAAGTAGGTCCAGCTATCACCATCCATGTTTCAAGACCCGCCTGTCAACATGCGGCTAACCACGAGTGCTCTCCTCCAATAAATGGACTGGGGACCACCTTGCAAGGCGTTAGTCGGACTCTAGTTTGAAGTTAAGATGAGAGCTAGATACAAACTTAGCATGACCACATCTGTAGTGGCTCCAGTGTCAACTTTACCCATCTCTGCGTAGCATGATGCTTAAAAGTAGACCTTACGAGACTTCGTGCTCAACCATTGCCGGTCGAAAATTTTCAGATTCACCTAGGCCACTCAATTTGGCCCTGCACCAGACCATTAGACTTCTAACTTAAGATTTCGACCACGTGTGGCATGTAAGTGAGCGATTGACACCTAATTGGCCTAAAACTACCACCTTACAATGACAGTAACTGACCAATGGAGTTCCACTCGCAATCAGACCATTGGCCATTGAACTCTGTAAATGACCATTGATCATGTGACTGGCCGAATCCACCCGAGCATCATACTAGAGACGCTCCAAAAGACCTTCAAAAAGTCTCCCTATTTCAAGATCTATAACGTCGCTAAGACCTTCCTCGCGGATCTGGTCGATTTTGGAAATGATCAAGAGTCGCAAACGGGTAACCAAAGGCAGGAGCCGTACCATTTCCGTGTTGCTGAGCTTAGACATGGTGTGATCTGCAGTCTCGTACCCATCGGCCAAAAACGACACATGTGTATCAATGGCCTGAAAAAAACTAAAAAACTTGATGTAGAACGTCACCTGCGAAGCAGCCGGAAGTGTGTAGTACTCTAGCCACTCCTCAAGGTCGCCGAGAAGCCGGAGATAGTACTCCTCCTGGCCAAAAAGCGCTGTTTGAGCATTCACAGAATGCCATACAAAGTCCATCACACGTTCCACCTCGGTTAGCACGGTTTCAAGCGGATACGCGTTCTCGGGGTTGGCCTGGAATTTGATAAACTTCCTCTGAATCTGGAGAATCTCCGCATCCGTATACGCAATGAACTTGCTCTGTTGCAGATGCAGAAACAGCTCGCCCCTCTTGGCGTAAAACTCCTTCTTCAAGCCCCCAAAGGCCTCTTCAAAGGGCACTGTCCATGCACTGATGCGTGGCTCCACGGGGCCGCTCTCTTGGTCGCTCTCTTCGAGGCCGGGATTCAAGTCAATGTCATTGGTGGGCATCGGACCACTAGGCAACGTAAGCTCCTCATCCGGGGCAGAATGGAGAGGGGTGGGAGGAAGCGTCATGGGTGCTTCAGCACCCCGGGGCCGTTCACGTGAGCGCTGCGGCACGTGATCTAGGTTCACGCGTGACTCGAGGGCCCACCCGCACAATTATGACGTGTTTTAATTTGCGCATCCTCACGTGACCCAGCCGCTTCCGCCGATATGTCCGACATTCCTGCGCGTTCTCCGCGCACGGACTCTGCGCAGAAAACACTTTGCTCTGCGTCTTATCAAGGTGGCTCGCAAACAAGAGCAGGATTGATAACACGTCTTTTCTTGGAGATCCACCACTGGCTTTCAAGCAAGTCTGAAGCAGCTTTGAAGCAATCTTGAAACGCCTCTGTGCTGCAGCCCTGTTACTTGCTGCACTAATATACCCATCCAAATTGCAACCATCACTTATCGTCAGACTCTCATCTGAAAAGCAACTTCAGACCGGTCGATCTGAATTGTGGCAACGAAGATCTGGAGAATTTAACGCATAACTGAAGCCTATCTCCAGCCCTAACCAAGCCGTAACCTTTTCCATATTAGCTAGCTGCTCGTTTTCGTCTAACTTGGCTAAGCCCCGGCTGAAACTCGGTTCCTTTGGCTGTTCTACTGAAGCTAATATAACCTTGAATTATCTAGAAAAACACCAAACCGGCTATTTGGCCAAATATAACCCCGATTTTCACCGGCAGGCGTCATACCCTTCTCATCCTGACTTATACATCAGTCCTTGAAGCAGATCCCTAAAACACACGATGCCAGTTTCTGAAGTTCAGCCCGAAGCAAAGGCTAACGCATACCCAAAGAAAAACAGCATCAAAAGCAAGAGGTTTGAAATCAACGTTTCTGGGTTTGACCAAACTCTCGTTCAGCGGCCAGATCCCGAACAACGTGAAGAATACAAGTCCAGAGGAACCCAGCAAGAACTCCACTACTACCATGACCCGTACACGCAGTACTTCTTAAATCCGCCCGTGTTGGGTGCCCATCCGCCCGTGCTAAACAACACATATTTACGGAGAAATGCCAAATTCATTGGCCAACAGCAAAGCGGGTCTTCAAGGTACGATATCAAGGTCGAGCTCAAAAACATTGACTTGGTGAGCTCGGTGGTCACAGGGTTTTTTCAAATCTCGGGACTAACGGATGAGCACCCGCTCATAACCACTTGTTTCAAAGGCGAAATCATTAACAACCCCCTCCAAAGGCTGGAGTGGGGTGCTACGCAGCATCAAGCGCACAGGAAGTACTCGTTTATCACTGAGGAAAACAACTGGTCGTCGTTTCCCAAAAACGACCTTGAGCACTGGAAAAAGTTGACCGGTTGCCCCAGCAGCTACACCGAGACCGAGCTACGCGAAAGACTACAGTTGATTCAGTCGGGCAAACACGACCCACTGTATATTTACATGCGGTGGAAGGAGGAGTTCCTACTTCCGGACTCGCGAGTCAAGCAGTTGACGGGGGCATCATTCGAAGGCTTTTACTACATTGTGTTGAACATTGGATATGGGCCGGAGGACCACCGCGAAGGGTCGTCGGTAAGAATTGCACCGGGGTCCATGAAAGGCCTTTATTTTTATACGCAGAGCGAGAAATTCCAGTCACTCTCGCTCAAGTATGTTGAAGAACGGGGTTCGTCCACGTTTGACTTTGCATAAAGGCGTGAATTTTGGACTGTCGCTGGCGACAAAATGACTCAATTGAAACCTGTCCTTTACTTTGGTGTTGTACCTTCTTGTAGCTGTAATCTTAAAATTTTTGTGGTTTAGAGCCTATGCTATAATATGGAACCTCTGCTGATCCAATTGGGACCTTTTCAATTCTTTGGCTCTTATAGGAGTATCACACCGCTTCAAATTGAAATTTCTCTCCTCTGATTCTACTGCCTCCTCTAATTGTACATTGCCTTTTCTATACTTCCCCTCTATTGATCTGGGGCTTGAGTCTGTCAACGCTACTCTGCCTTCTCTCTGGCAGAATAAATCTTGGCAGTGTACGGCTCCTCAAAGACCAAGGCGATTCTGTACATGACAAAAACAAAGGCAGACACCAAGATACCTGTGGGCTTGCCGTAGTACAATGCCGTGCCCAAGAAACAGAGGGTCGAGCCATTGTACATAGGGTTGTTGTTAATGTTGAACGGGAAGGAGGTGACTCTTTCCTTCATCAAAATACCAAAGTAGTCCCCCAAGTATGTGCCCGTCACGCCCAATGCCCACATGGAAGACAATACAAGCACATTGCCAAAGGCAAATATGGCATACGCGGAGTACCTGACCACGTCAGACGTCAACAACGGGAGGTACGTGGGCTGTGCCAACAAAGCTTCGTGGTACACGTGGTCACGGTAGATGCCCAAAGTGAAGATGGTGAACGCCAAGAGGTAGCATCCTCTGTAAGGGCCTCCTACGGCTTTGGACAAGAAGTGCGTCTTGTGTTGAAGTCTGGCTACAATGTTCCAGAACACAGGGTTGAACACAATCGTGAAGAGGGCGTACTTCAACTGAGGAGAAAACTCCACGAACTGGGAAAAGTTCTGGATGAGGTAGGTCACCTGACTAGTCTTCATAGTCTGTAGTTAGTATCGCGAATGCGTCGTGTTGCATGAGTAGAAAGTAAGTTTGAGTCTAGAATTTGAGTGAAATAAGACTGGAGGTGAGCGACGCACACTTAAAACTTATGACTCTGATTGAACATTCATGACTATGGATTGACCCCAAGCAGAAATTGGAAATAGGCCGGTACAATGCTCACCAAACTGAGGCTTCAATGAATGGGTTACCAGAAATTCACGGCGAAGACCTCATTTATACTGAAAATGGTCTAGATAAGCTGATCTTGTAAGCTGATCTTGTAAGCTGATGGTAAGCTGGTCTCAAAGTAACGGTCGTAGGGCATGGTCTCGAAACCTGATCCCAATACACCACATCACAAGAAATTTTTCATCAACTTCACCCCTCCATGCTGTCTGTTTCCATACATACTTTTGTAGAGTGTGGAGTAAGTGACAACAGAGCCATATATAGTGCGAAAAATGGCATGTGATAATAGCGCGTCACGTGTTCGTGTTGGGCTGGCCGCCAAGGCCGCTCCCACCTGACACTGCTGCATAAAATGTGCTCTATACTAGTCCTATGTCTGCAAGGCGCCAGCTTCGGTTGCGTAGTGCACGGTCGCTGATGGTCCAGGTAATCTCAGAACGATAAGTTCGCTCAGTTCCGACTACCGTTTCCAGCCGTTTTGATAGGTCTCTGGGCAAACTAACCAGTGGTGTTTTGATACGCCTGCAAAGTCATGGCACTGAATATTTAGCAAGCCGCAAGCCTTAGGTTGTTGTAGGCCTTTTTCCGTGGACAATTCATCGAATCCGGGAACAAATTTAGGCACAATTCACTAGTTTAGAGAACGTCGTTATTATCGGAAGTCACACAAGGGCAGGCTTGTGATACCTCCGGTGGCATTTCTCTTATACTGAGTAGAGTTTTATGTGCAGGTCAACAATACTCTAAAGAAGGTAAACGGGAGAAGCATAACTTGTATCGTGTGACTCAGCTAATAGGATAATTGTACTTGGAGACCCGAAGTTCCACATCAGAGATTACCATATTTGCAGGACAAACTATAGAGGCCGCCGGTGACATTGAATAGTCACCGTACATTGTTAGCTACGCTTTGCAGACCAAAAAGTACCAGGATCGCATGACAGTTTTAATGTAACGTGCAGAACCGTGTGTAGTATCTTGACAAGATGGTGCGTGTGTCTTCATGGTAGTTTACTGGCTGCAACAGAAGGGTGCATGTGCCTTACGAGCTTCTCTTTTCCGTTAGTTTCTACCTTCATAAACCAAATGACTTGAGGCTATTAAAAAGTTGATGAATTTTCTCGTGGAGTTTACTCCATTCCTTGATTCTTAGTGTGAATAGCGTTTTGTTTAAGGAGCCGAGAGAGAAAGCAGTGCCAAAGCGGTTTTCGGCCAATCTAACGGCTATCTGGATTATTTTGACAACAGGCATAAGGCAGTATATTACGCCTGTTTAACGATCAAGTTAGAAGGTAACACCAGGATTCTGAGTGATCAGCGGTCATTACAATTCAAATCAGTATTAGTGATCATTAAAATCAGATCAGTATTAGTGATCATTAAAATCAGATCANATCAGTATTAGTGATCATTAAAATCAGATCAGTATTAGTGATCATTAAAATCAGATCAGTATTAGTGATCATTAAAATCAGATCAGTATTAGTGATCATTACAATTCAGATCAGTATTAGTTATCATTAAAATTAGATCAGTATTAGTTACCATTAAAATTAGATCAGCGTCCGTTATCACAGAGCTACCTCTTTCCTGTCCCGATATCCACTACTGTACCCCAACCTGGCTACCAAGGCAGGTTGCAAGGTGTGTATGCAGGACGTGACCATCACTTTAGCAGCCGAGCATTGAGCTCTTCCAGCCGTCATGTCGGGCAGCAAGGAGCCGTTCGTGATCATCAGCAGCGAGCTCATAACCAAGGCCTTGAAGATTGTGCTCCACCCGGCCAACCACCCCATCTTGATTCACTGCAACCGGGGCAAGCACCGCACCGGGTGTCTTGTGGGCGTGTTGCGGCGCCTACCGGGCTGGTTACGCCTCTTGCATTTGTTGTGTGTCAATTCTTCAGGTGCTGGGAAATTAATCCTAAGCTTACAAGCCTTCGATTGATAATCTACTATGCAACAGTACTGCCACGCGGCCAATGCCTGCAATCTTGCACACTCGAAACGTAAATAATATATGATGTGACATGAGATTTAAAGGCTTTTGACCAAGAGCCTACCGGGAAACAACAGAAGTTGAAGACCAGCACCTTTTTAAAGTCTCTGTATAAAGAGAGCAAAGGAGACTTTGGCAGTCTTAAGAGTTTCTCACACGACTTCCGGCATAGCTCGGTATAGGCCACAGCCGTTAAACATGAAGTTCAATATGCCATCACGAGTTTCATGCACTTCGAGTGGGATGGCACATAGCTAGATGCAGGCCAATGAGGGCTTAGATATGCTTAGAATCAGATAAGCTCAAAGATACGCCTGAGTATAATAAGCCTGAGTATGATAGCCTGGGTATGGTGGTAGGTTCATGTTCAGTTCGCAGTGTGACTGAACCGTAACGACCAGGGTTCAGAACTAGTAAATTGCAGCAGGGCAATATGTGCAATTCTCTTGCAGTATAGCACTAAAGGAGGAAATGGCGCAGTGATAGTGTAAAGCGTCACAGCACTATAGTAACGTTATAGAAATGTACCAATCACTTGCAGGTACCTCACAAACTCTTGGCAAACCATAGAGTATTCGTGTACGATGTTGCAATGTACCGCTGTAGTAATGTAGTAGCCTGCTTCTGCATAGTGCAGTAGAGACACCAGCGCAATCCCACTGATAGCGGAGGTAATGTAGAGTGGCTGTGCAATTTAGCTGTGAGTATCCCTTGAGCCATGCGCCATGCCAGGGATGTTCAGGTTACCATACCGCTTTGATTGGAAGAAGTCCGCGTGCTCGCATCACAAGATTGCTTGGAAACAAATGTGTTGAAATCCCTCATGTATCCACACGCAACTTACTAAGGTAGTCTTAGTATGCAGCGGTGGACGCTGTTGAGGGCAAATGCTCTCTTTCAAGGCTGAATGTATTGCATAACGTAGCTCGAAAGTTACTTACTATGTGAAGTCGTTAATGAAACCTCGAACAGACGTATCAGAGGTCCTTATTATATAGTTTGGCCTGGTTCACGACTCCCTGGTAGGTGTCAATCTAGCAGGCTGACTAAATATAGCTGCGCAATATAATGCCGGATGACAATCTGTCTCTATAGGAAGTTGACTGGCCGACTTGTTAGACCGTGCAGTTAGGCTCGGTTTTCTGCTAAACAATGAAAAATAGCAAGGAATTAAAGTACGAAGCATTATGGTGTTATAGTTTCCATAAGACGAAGGCTGTTCAAAAACACCTGCACACTTTTAAGGTATACCTTATGGTACACTTCCTTGGAGTTTGGTACCGTAAACTACAGGACGAGTAAGACCTGTGTTCGGGAGACGTATGGGGTAGTAATCTTTCCACCAATGATTCCATTAACACAATACCCATATTTTCAACACATTCCCATGTTCTCAATCCCCATATCTTCAGTACCCGCCTCATACCTTTAACCGAGCCAGACTCTTTTACCACTCCCCAAAAGTAAGCAAACCTCAGAAGCTTATCGTTCTGCATGGTGCGACCATCCACTCCTGGTCTTACTCGCCGAATAATCCAGCAGCCATACCTACTCCGTCTGCGCATCGGATGCGGTATGTGAGAATAAGGCAGAATTTCACAGCAGCTATCTTAAGCTGAACGGCCAGGCAATGATGGAGCAGTACAAACCATGGTTATGAGCGTTTCACGTGATCTCTCCCACGTGCGATTTGTCCTGCGCGCTCAATTGCCCACGACCGGCGGTGGAGCACGCCATGGGACACCGAATCACATACATCCACGATGATGCTGATGCCGTGAGGCTGGTCAGCAGAGACAAACTAGAGCTCAACCCTAATTGCAACTTTAAGCAGGAGCAGCGGATTACCGCCCCACTAGATGACGAGTACTCCCACATCAAGGATCTCCGGATCCAGATCAGCACCGACGACCGCCCGAGTTTTCCCTTCTCCTACGACTTTAAACTAGGATTACATGTGTATGCTGTTCCGCAAGGTCTGCGGGATTCTGACGACAAAGACACCTTCTATGGGCAATTGGAGCGCATTCTTCGTGAGTTATTGGGTGTTGATATACCCTCTGATGCGTTTATTTTGGCATACAATTCCTTTTATTATCATTCTACGGCTACTGAATTCCCTGAGGCGTTTTCCGGGTTTGACAAGGCCCATAATTGGCTGAAGATTGACTATTTTCGTTCAGGCGGTGAATTTACCCTCAAAACCTTCTCCAACGAGCCCAAAACCGTCATTCTCAAGCCACCCCGTCGCATAGAGATTGGCGTGTTTTCCGTATTGGAGCAGTCCGAGCCTGACGACGTCATCTTATCCGGAGGACGGCTCATAATGGGCGACGACGCCGAAATAGCTGACAAATTGACAAAGACCTTGTTCCACATTAAGCCCCGCCACCGAACACTTCATGCCAAGGCCTCATCAAAAATCTTGCAGAACGGCTTGCATCCGGTGATGTTGGTGGAAGCCAATTTACAGGTCCCATCTGACCCCGACGTCTCTAATTGTCGGCTATATACGCACATGACGCTAGAAAAGTCTGTTTTCGTGGACCCCTACCAGATACCGCAGCACCTTGCGCTTGCAGTCAACTATGGGCCTCAAAATTTGGAGCTTCCGGAGTATTTGGTGGCTGAATGGGGAAACGAGCTTCTTTTCGTGCCGCCCGAAGGTACCACGAATCTCAACTTTAGCATGACGCTCCACTCTCGCTACCAGCTTCCCAATAAGGAGCCTAATACCCACGTGATCATCGATAAGCCGTCACTATTCTACGCCTGTGAGGTCTCCGAGGACGCGTTACTATTGAAGCAATCACCGTTTGACAATTTCCGCTACCTAGGTGGCACCTACGACAAGTTCTTCACAGAGAACTCTGTTTTCTACCAGGTGCCGGATGTGGGCCAGTTATCAGTATCCATTCCAAATGCCACCCAAGACTCAACCTGGGCCAATGGAGTGACTTTTGGTGCCTTAATTTTGGGGTGTCTTATGGTGGTCAGCGGTCTTCTTAACCGGTTCAGAGCTGAAAAAACAGACCGTGCCAAGAAGGTCCAATAAATATTAAGTTTACTGGCAAAAATATAGACCCACCACCCCGAGGTAATCAAGATAACTTTGGAGGTTCCGAGAAGTGGAAACTTCAATTCAAACCAAACCCTTCACCTTTGAATTTCTGAAGCAACAGATCTTTGCTTCTCAGGCCCAGTAGATAAGGTACTAATGTTTTCATGCACACTTTTGACATACTTCCTCTCCGATCATAGTTCATCCTTATCCAGCGATGCTTTGCGGCTAGGCAATACCCGGTACTCCACATAAAGCTTACCATAAGTATCGTCACCAAATACAGGCATGCCATGCCCCTCGAACACATCCACTGCGCCGTCCTTCACCACCTCGCCCTTGTTGCGCTTTATTTCCACGAAGTCATCGTCAAACTTGGCAATTTTCCGCGACCAGCCTCCAAAAAGCGCCTCCTTCGCCAGAAGAACTTCGGTTCGGTATAAATTGTGGCCAATGCGGCGATAGCCCCAATTTTCTTCAGCCTTTTCTTTGAAATGGAAATGCAAGTTGCCAGGTATCCAATCAGGACTCTGGTGACCCTCTTCTTCCATTGTGTGCACGTAGTTTCTGGGCGTGCCCGGCGCACAGTAGATGCTGTAGCTCCGGGTCTGCTCGGTGATGCCGGACCCGTGACACTCTTTGCACAAGTTTTCAATGGTGCTTCCTGTACCTCGGCACTGGTCACAGGGTGACTGGAATTGGGAGATAAATGGGCCAAGTTGCTGCCTAGTCAAAATTATTCCTGAACCGTCACATTTGGAGCATTTCTTGCGTTTGCCGTCGGCACTGCCGCTCCCTGTGCAGGACTCACAGATATTGTTCATATTGAGCCCGAAATCCATATCCCGACCCAAGAAAAAATCCTTGAGGGAAGCATTCAACTCCACATTCGTATCCTGACCACGAGGTTTGCCGGGACGGCCGCCCTGTCGACCATGGTGGAACTGGCCAAAAAAATCGCCGAATCCACCCATTCCACCCATTCCCATTCCGCCCATGCCCTCAGGATCGCCAAATTGGTCATAGTTTTGCTTCTTTTCGGGATTGCTAAGAATCTCGTACGCTTCGCTGATTTCAATGAACTTGTCGTGGGCGTCTGGCGAACTGCTCTTGTCCGGGTGGTACTGCTTGGACAACTGACGGTACGCAGACTTGATTGTTTTTTCGTCGGCAGATCTATCAATCCCAAGAACTTCATAGGGGTCAATTCCTGCCGCCAGAAGCGATAAGAGAAGAAGAAACACAACTTTAAACAACATGGTTGGGACACTGTATGTGGGTCTTGCAACTCAATAGATGTGCGTGGCATCTCGTCGCGTGTCAGGTGATACCCAGCACGTGATGTATTTTTTGGTCACATGATATGAATCGCGTGCAGCAAATCACGTTCGGGTGCACTGGTCTTGCACTCTCAACCACCTGCACAAACCAACCTTTGAGCCATCTCCTACACCCCGCCATGCACGAAGTGATTACGTTGTCGTGTTCGCAATCTGCGGGCCATGCGGCCACACAGCTCTATAATGTGCAGGAGTCACACATCCCGTACAGTAAGAGCAGTGTCGTGCATCACCACAACAACATGTTTCTCAACCAGGTGAGGATCAACGGCCGCTCCAACTACTATCCTCGTCACATCAGTGTACAATACGCAGGCGGGTACGGCGGACTCCGTAAGCACGAATATAGCGAGAAGAAAATTGACCCGACAGCTCTCGTGCAGGACAAAACCCAAATCATCGACCTAAAGCACCACATCAAGAACGAATACCAGGAAAATCTAGACTCCGGCCTACCGACATCGGCCGACTTGTTGACCCCGGAAAACACAAAGTATTGGACTGACTACAACAAGCTTGTCTACAAGCCACAGTCTTTGATTGAACTACAAAACTTCCAGGAGGACGGATCCCACCGAAATTTTCCTCGCATGACTTTCTCAGGCCATTCCACAGGCCAGTCAGAATTTACGGTTCTTTCAGATACTATTGATGACGAATTTCGTCGAAGCTTAGAGAATTCCGACTCATTACAGGGCGTAAATTTTCTTTCGGAAGTAAACGACGCATGGGGCTCGTTCACCAACGCAATGATTCAGCATTTGAAAGATGAGTATTTCAACAACGGCGTGGGTAGCAAACACAACTTGTGGGTGTACGGATTTTGCGGTCACGTGGCCCCCAGCAATCACGTAGGCAGGCTTCTGGCCATCAAAAGCTTTGCCGACTTTGCTCTCAACTCCACTCTCTTTTTCCCGATACAGGTGCCACAGCTGTGCGAGATGCTTACGGCTGAATACGAATCTCAAAACCTTTGGCACCTGTGTGCAGTAAGGTCTATTTTCATCAACTCGCTTTGGAGTCTTAACTGCTCGATCCAGGATCAAGTAAAGATGGCTGCAATAGAGAGCAATCTTCTCCGAGGCTACGAGAAACGCAACGTTGTTAATGAGATCCGTATCGTGCAGGACTCAGAGCCAGAGTCACTCGAAGTGACTGAAAGTTCCGACAATTCCCGGATCCAACAGCTTTACGCCACTGGAGTTGCTGAAGATAGCACCAAAACTGCCAATGAAATTAAGCTTGGCGTTTCTAATTCCGCTTTGGCGGACTTTTCGTGTAATGTGGTGAGAAGTCCTTCATCACATAACCTCCATTACCCTACCACCGCCAATGTCTACCAAAATCGCCACTTCCAAGAGATTTTAAAAGTAGATAGCTTCCCCAACATCATGCAGACATCGAATTTTGTCACTGAGTTCGGCACAAGCTCCCTGATCCGGGAAAAACTAAAAGAAGACCGAAAAGTGATCAGTCGGGTGCGGATGCAGGAACATGTTGAAGCCATTGGCGGTGACCGGGGCGAGTTGATTGAGGATCTTTCCATGTTGATAGATGAGTACACTGTTGGGTACTCGGATGAGTCAGACTACGAGTAATTAGAGGTGAATGATGGTTGTATGACTTGAACATAAAGGATCAATGACAAATTAGCCAAGTGCATCTCTAACCCCGAAGTGGAGAGGAATCTTTATAGTCATATGAGTTATCTTTGAATGTCTGGTAATACATGTTATTGGTGGAGTAATAAAACGGGGTCTGGACTCCAGCCCAAAACAATCTACTTGCAGGTTCAGACTGTGTTAACTGAGACATACATATACATTACTTAATGACCCGTTGTCATCAAAGTGTGTAGGGAAACCAGTTTACCTTTGGGATACGTTGATATATGCAGACGAGTGGGGGACATTTATATCGACAGTTTCCACTTTTTACAAATTAGTGCAAAATTTATCACTTGAATCCTTTGATGCGGTCAAGTGAATAGGAAGCTTCTGAAATTTTATTTTACACTTACAGAAAAGCAAGGCACATTCGTTTCTCCCACTGCAATTATTTGATTCTGGACAACTCTACTACTATGTCAATACAAACTCAATTTGACTGGTTGAAGAACAGTTGTGTAGAGTTGAACACAAGCATTATTTAGCCAGCACATGTAATACTTGAACATTCAGACATAATTGGATTTAGAATAGAGATCTTGTTATCTAAATCCATGGTCAAAACGAGCAGAGACTGTAAAACTGAAATCGCTTTTGGGCATGCTTTCACAGTTCTTTTTTTACAATTGGGGGATCAGAGAAAGTTGGGTAAAGTATTCAAGTCTAGTCAGTCAGAAACTGCAAACAACCAGACATTGGCAACACTTGGTCTATATCCGTCTCCTATCACATGGCCGCTGGAGACCAGCCTGTTGCAGACCTTAAGCTCTACCAACATATCATCCTGCAGCAGTAAGAAATTGGGGAAACTCGACTGTAGCAAATCATGACTCCAAGAAGCCCGGTATACTTGTACCTTAAACTAATTTTTCTCTCAACTGGAATCTTTTGATCCAGTGATGAGATGTGAAAGGTGCAATTCGGGGACCGTTACATCCACTGAGGCAAATATATAATGGCTACTGCCATTGAATCTACTCACATTAGAAGGCATAGCTAGACCAACCACACCATACACACTTATAACACTTTAATACCTCTGACTCCACGACCAAATCGAGATCACAAAAAGACTCCTCATCTTCTCTATATTTGCAGAATAGGCGAAACCATCACCTAATAAAGATAGTGACCAATTCTTTTAGCCCACTGGAACACAAAAGCCCAAAGTTTCTTCGACACCCGATTCCGTTCACCTACTATACCACACTCTCTCCATCATGTTCCGTTCTGAGTGTTTATATCTATTTCTCACTAGACACACTAATAAACATTTCTATAGACGAATTTCCTGCTACTTCCCGGACAGATTAAATATACTTTATAGTTGAATCATTTTCCTAAACATTATATCAGTCTTCTTGAAACCGCAATAGCTTATTAAGGCTCAATGTTTCTTCTCAAGAGACTACAGTGACAAATATTTTTTTTTTTCAATTACAATAAACACAAACTTTTTTTTAGTCGAGTCGGATCCGATGTGTAGCAGGCTCTTGTCATACTGAGGCCTCATACTACCTGGTACTACAGACTTGAAGTTGTCAATTTCTGGAAAGACTGTTGTTCCTGGTGAAGCTTCACGAACCAGAATGCCATGTTTCACAATCCCGTTAGTTTGCCAAGGTTTATTACACGATGCCACAATCCCACTTCTAAGGGTTCATTGCATCCTCACAATCCATAGGCTCACATGGGGTTCATTACTGCATAGTACTTCAGGCCATTAGACTTCACCAAGAGCTTCCGTCCTTCCAGATCTCTCACTCTTCGCCTGCAATATCAGTTAGTAAGAAGCCACAGTAATCCACTCTTCTGCGACAGCCATTGGAACGGCTCTTTT
>NKZR01001238.1:0-50338 GCA_002370795.1 Metschnikowia sp. 03-147.1 | reverse complement strand
GCTCCACCCACTGAGCATTGCGAAACGCAGTTGGACATCTGGCTTCACAAACCCAAGAGCCAATTATGGACCGAGCTCGGATTGCAGGCTGTGTTGGCCCCACAGCTCAACACGACCCTAAAGCTACAATGTCTCATTTACGATGAAAAAAGTCTTGGCAAGACCGAGGCCGAGAACAAACTCAACGAATACTTGGCCTACTTAAGACCTATGGAGAAACTCGAGGAAACCGTGAGGTCCGGCCAGATGGGTAAGAGCTCCAACTGGAGACCAGCACCTTCATTTGTTGGTGTTTTATCGCAGGATTTGGCCCTAGTACTGCCCTTGGCTGTGAACACTGACCAGCTCTCACACTTGAAAGCGGCAGTGCGCGCCCAGGACAGCATCATGAACTTATGCATAAAGAAGTTCTTAGCACAATTTGACATACATGATCGCATAGAGGAATATCTTCTCTCCCTCTTGGAAAATCTCCAGGCTATTGGTGATGCATTTGTGAAGGTGTGCATTGACATTGCCAACAGTCGCACTACGGACGACACCGACGACTACGAGTACAGGCTCCGAGCATTGATGTGGAACTTGGGAGAAATGCAAAAGATGGACCGCAGTGCAAGAGATAGCATTGACAAGATTGCTGCAGGCTTTACAGTGAGCTTAATGAATGTGATCCGGGGCCACACTGAGTCCTGTGCTCTCAAGGAAAAGTACCAGGAGCAATTCCACAACGTTTGGGTGCAAAAACTCGGCAGGCAGCCACTAACTCAAGTGGAAGCTGAAAGGAAGATCGGCTGCCTCAGTGTGGAGACCCAAAAGGGCTTCATTGACGAATGCCTTCACTTGAAGGTCTACAAGGTGTTGCTGCAAAAGTTGGATCGCATCAACGCTCTCTACAAAAGCGTGAGCCGATCGCGCGCTAATTTGCAGCTGACTTACAATGAAGTGAGTCTGCGGTTCGTGGAACATACCTACAAAACCCAGGACGCAAGGAGTCACTGATGACAGTGACGGTTGCTATTGCATTAAAAATGAAAAAAAAAGAAGACAAAAAAGAGCTGATCTGGTGGCTGTTGCAGAACAGTGGATTATTGTGGCTTCTTACTAACTGAAATTGCAGGCGAAGAGTGGAGATCCGGAAGGACGGGTGCTCTTGGTGAGGTCTAATGACCTGAATNACGGGTGCTCTTGGTGAGGTCTAATGACCTGAATTGCTATGCGTAATGAACCCCATGTGAGCCTATGGATTGTGAGGATGCAATGAACCCTTAGAAGTGGGATTGTGGCATCGTGTAATGAACCTTGGCAAACTAACGGGATTGTGGCATCGTGTAATGAACCTTGGCAAACTAACGGGATTGTGAAACATAGAATTTAGGTCATGAAGCTCCACCAGGAACAAATATTCTTTCGAAAACTCCACCTTTGAGTCTGCAATATCGGGCGTAGGCATTGGTGCAACACACCCTACAACACATTACTCGTATACTTCTATAGACCAATCGCAAGCTGAATAAACCTGTAGTAGTGGGATGGAAAGTGGTGAGCTCTAGGAGACTTGGCTTTAGAAGAATGACAACTATTCCCTATTACCTCCACTTTTAGAAAGAAATGGAAAGCAACAATCACATGAATGATTGGCTAGCTACGTGCTCCAGCTCCAATGTGGTTTTGAATTGCGCACGACCCATGGCATCGGTGCTATTAAGACAGTCCAATCAGACACTCTTGGCGTGTGTTGGCCTACTTGCGCAAAAAACTCGTATTGTTGCAGCAGTGAAGCGTATATCGGAAATTCTGTAAGTAGTTTAAATTCTGTAAGACCTTATCTTTTCCCGATTGTAAACCGAGTCAAATAGCAATCGTAATGGCTGCTCTTCAACAATACTTCTGATATTACGCTGTAATCAAGCCAGAAATTCCAAAACGCCGGGTTGATTTTATCCTATTACTTTATTCTCAAGCTACCAACTACCGGGTGTTGAAGCTTCCATCAACTTTGAGACGTAATCACGTGCGTGACCCGTCCACTTCTTGACTGTGATCAAGTATTCGTGTCGACGACCAAGACATATTTCCCAAGATGAAATCAAGGAGAATATATTTAAAGGATTCAGAAGTAACGAAAAGTAAAATCAGATTTTCGACCAAGTCGTGAATTTTTGTGGAAAAACACATTGTGTGCCTAATACATTGGGATCAGAGCCTTCTTAAATCTGAGTACCTAAATCAGACTAGCAGTTCGGCAGACAAATAGGCATATAGCAAAACCAGTGATGAAAATTAGCTCCTTTTGGAGAAAATTCCCCCAATGTACCATATGTTCTACGTTGACTGAATACAGAGTTGTGTCGTGCGGCGTATTACACTGTACTTTAATCGGTGCTTCATGTAAGTTTCACAACTGACTTGTCTACAAACATTGAATAGTAAGCTCTCTAATTCAGACAGGGTGAAGATGATTTCTCAGAAAACTAGAGCATTTTATTACTCAAGTCAATAAATTTGTACTAGAGAAATTTTGTTCAATCAATGACTCTACAGCCCACATCAATACATATTATTTTCCCAATGTGGCAGATCTAGAGTTGGTGTGGACTATTGAGTAGGTTGGGAGAATACTGCCACGATAGTTCTTACATCACTTCTCAACCATGTACCGAGCGGACGGCAGTTTCAAAAAATGCTGGATCAACAAAGTAGTTTGTTATTCAATGATTGGAATATCAAGATTAGGCTCTGGTCACTTAGTTATTGTACGGTTATTGCGGAACAAAATATGCCAATGCAGGTAGACAGAAGACTGGCCGATCCAGGCAATTGTCCACTTGGCTACTATAGATAGCTTTAGACAATAGATGTGCCGACAGTCATAATTCTCAGATACAATTAATTATCTAAAATGCGAGACTGAGTCTATATATTTCTCTTCCTCCTCTTGATCACTGGCTCGGGCTTTGTTTCGAGCTGGTCCCAGAGCTCGTCGTCTTCAGCCGCATTCTTTTCTTCTTCAGTCTTATCTTCGTCTTCAAGAACACACACTGAAGTGATTTGCGTACTCAAATACACCTTCATAAGCATTTTCCTAGTCTGAATGTCAAACACCCGCAAATACCGATCAAGCCCGCCAAATACAACCATTCCTGAAGAAGCACAAACATCCACGGCGTGAATCGCTCCTGTGTTGCCTCCCTCTGAATACTTGCCTAGCAACTTCAAGCTGGGCTTGTAAAACGTGCCTGCAGATGCCGACACAATCCTATGAGCCTTGGCATCGATCTGCACCAACGAAAGTTTGGCCACAAACGTGTGGACATCAGTGATGATAATTTCCGTCTGCTCGGTGTTAGCAAAATTGAGCGTGATAATAGGCTTCTCGCTGACTTTGTACGAGTCCAAAGGCATGGTGTCCTCTCTGGTGTTGTACTTCCGTATGTGACCATGTCTTGTAGATGTGATCATATGGAACGCTTTCTTGGTAGTTTCTTTGGTAAAAAGAATCTGCGTGATCCAAATAGGCACCTGCAAGTCGAGATGGTCGGGCTCCACGTTGTCGGCACGGAACATCACCTTGATTTTCCACTTTTTCAAGTCCATGAACAACTGCTTGGAGAATTTCGTCTTATCGTCAAATAAGCGCACTATTTGGAGGTCGTTATCTTTTCCTCCATATGCAAAAACCCCAACATTGTAAGGACAATGCACGAATGCGTTAGTGGTCACGGCTTTCCCGGCGTCCTTTTGATCTCTCAAGGGCAAATCAATATGGAGGGGCTCAACATCGAAGTCTGCAAGGTACACGAGGAATATCTTCAGCGACTCGTAGGCAGCAACGGCAAATCCGTACTCGTCAAAGGCTACCAACGAAACAGGCTTGTCGCCTTGCTCAATAGGAAACTTGTAAGAACGTATCAAGCGGTAGTTTTCCTCAGGCACTTGAGACGAGCCAAAATACTCATACACACACAACACGCCTCCGAGTCTGTGCGCGAGAAGGTACTTTTCTTGAAAGATCTTGAGCTCGTGGATGCGAGTCTTCACATTAGTATAGTCATCCTTTTGAAGTATATTCTGCACTAGCTCAGGCCGCTCACCATCCTTCTGCGAAGTATCAACACCACGGGAGCAAATGACTTCCTTGATATTGCCGGTTTCGTCGCTGGATACAAAAATACGCATCTTGATAGCCACATGATGTTCTCCAGCTACACCGCGAGATGAGATGGGAGTACTGCATATAGCCCACACGCTGAACAGAAAGTAGAACCAAGGGGACTAAAACCCAAGACCAATCACTGACAGCCAAGGATGCAGGGAACGGTGTTGGAGAGCAATGCGCTGCAAATCAGTCGCAAATGATGCCTTCTCCAAGGGTTTTTTCTCGCCACACTATGTTGTCATGTAACTGTTCCTGCACAGGGAGAAGGCGGTTTTTGTAGAAGTACTCCAAGGCCCACTGTGTCTTTTTCGCCTCAAGGTCCACCTTGGAAAGCATATTGGCATATTCGATCACCTTAGCCAAGTGAATCTGTGGCGACCTGAAGAGCGATTGATAAGCACACACTCCAGCAAAGGCACGCTTGACTGCAAAATGGTCGTGTCCGCGACAAGAATAAGAAGAGGTGTGAATCTTCTCCATGGTACACACCAACTCGTCCCTTTCACAGAGACGTTCAATGTAGTGGCGTGTCAAATCGAGAAACGGGGTAATTTTCAGCGAAAACTCAATGAGTGCTTGTGCCCTGCGGACACACCACATCTGATTGGTTGCAACTCGCTGGAAGTCTTTGATCTTGCCGAAAAGCTCCATGTGTGTGGACATGGCCCTTTGAAACTTGATCCTCGATTGATAGCAGCTATCGTTGTTCACTAGATCCATGCAGTCCTCGATCAAGGTCTCGAATTCCAGAAAACCCCTGAAGTTGATCGGGGCCTGGTGGTTGAACCTGTGCACCAACTCTGCTACGCGCCGGTCCGCCACCTCCACGAATTTTTCAAAGTCAAGATATATGTCGCCACAAACCTTCAAGAAGTGGTGTATATCGGAGAGGAAAGATGCCAAGGCGGACCGGCACTGCGTGTTGCTCAAGTCGCCGAAAGGGTGGAGCTCAAATCTCTCGCTTGCCACGGGGAAGTCCCTGAGAATGGCTGCAAAGGTCACTTTCAACTCCAGAAGTCCTGAGTGGAGGTGTTCCCATTCATAAGGAGGGTGAGATCCAGAGTAGACCTCGACTTTTTTTTCGAAGATCAAATTGCCGTAGTTCAGGAGGTGTCTGATGTTCATAGATGGCATTGGGAAGGTTTAAGTTGTTGAACTGTGGGAGGATGCACCAGGTAAGTACCAGAAGTCGTAACTATTTTCACAAGCGTGAATAAAATCTTTCGAGTAACAGCTGAAACTTGTCTGATGGGTATCAGTAGTTGGGAGTATCAGTAGTTGAGAGTATCAGTAGTTGAGAGTATCAGTAGTACTTAAAGTGTACGCGCTGAAGTAGGTATGCATGCGTTTTGTTTTGGGAAAAGATCACAAACGATGGCTGCAAAAACTTCGCTTAGCCACCACGAAATTGGCACAAACATCAATACAAAAATCCAATTATGTCAAAGGATAGTGGAACTTCAAGAGTACAACTGACACTGGCGAATACAGAAAGTTACACGTTTCCTCCCGACTGTAAGAATTATTATGCGACCTAGAGATTTAGCCTGCAGTCGCGTAGGCTCAAGCTTCCAACGGTTTATCACTGTCAAGAGTCGTCCAGTACTATAAGGCTCGTTGGAGCTCGACTTGGGCTACTACGTTGGAAAAGTAGATACATTTTAACATGCTGTTAATGTATGCAACCCCGGAACAAGATTCCAAGGAAAAGAAAGTTGCAGTGGACATGACAACAACTGAACCAAGGGCCGTTCACCCGGTCAGAAACTTCCGCCAAGCACATATGGAACTAGTATGCAAATGTCATCCAGATGGTATCAAAGAGACAGAGACCAAAAGATCTGTCAACAGTGAAACCATCTACACTGCTGACTCCCACACAGGATGGAACATCACTATTCCAGTTTGACGGCTTGCGATTACGTTCCCGGAGACGCACCGCTTGAAACTCCGTCGGAGACAGACGAGGCCAGCGTGCCCAAAATGGAACCACTTTTCATCGACATGCATGAACCAACGCTCAGAGATATAATAGACGAACGCTCACGGGCAAAATCAGACCCTGTATTCGCTGAGACCTGCTCATTGTTTCTTGCTTGGCCGTCTCCCCCCATCGTCTACCATCAATTTAAACGAAAAAAGATTGTCCTCAATAAACGAGACATTCTGGAAGCCGCTTGGTTTCGAGAGCGACCGTGGCACTTCTGGGAGGAAATCAGAATGGCTTCAAGGCCCGGGCCTTTTTCTCCCTATTATACCTCAGTTCCTTTAAGTCCGGGCTCATGCGAAGACTGGGCTTCAAAGCGCTATCGAAAAAAACCACAGAGGCGAAAAATCAAATATAAAATAGACCATTGCCATTCCAACGGCCTCGACCGCCGAAAAGCGTAAAGGATACTCAGTTAATTGGATGTCTGATGACTGACTTGTAGGGACTCACCGTTCAGATATTTAAGTGATGGTAGCTATCGTTACCAATGTTGTCTTAACTATGATCCTGTAATGTGCATAAGCAATGAAGTGCTTGCTTCTTCAGGACGGCGACTCTCTGTGAGCCTTCTAGGGTGATCACCCTTGCTTGTTTTCTTGCTTTTCTCTTGTTTGTCATTATCCGGCTAAATACCATCAAACCTGCATATAGCCAATTTAGCTCTGTTGTGTTGAGCTTACACTCGTTAAACTTCCTAGTCTTATAGCTATCATGACATCAGTGGAATTAAGAGCACCACAGTGGTCTAGGCTTAGGGCACTATTTTCACATGCTTCAATGCTTAGAACAACCGAGGATAAGTGAAGGCCAACTCCCACATATATAAGGAGGCCTTCGCGACATTCCCCATGTTAGAAACCCACAGGAACCGCGGTGTTGTTCTTAGAATGGACGTCTTCCTTACGTCCTACTTTATCATGGCTTGTATTGAACCTAGAGTAGACGAGAAACTCCCTAGCTAATCCAAGGGGAGGAATCCCTCGCCGTTATATACACTGAGTGTATGCAACCCTGCATGTATATGAAACGTATGCGCGTTATAAGCAGGTGTCGCCCGACTGCGATAGCTTGCATCTCAGTATCCTTACGACCAATCCGTTTCCTAGCACCCTATTAGATAATCTAATCGAATGTCTCTATGGAGGGAGACATGCCAAGATGCGTCTCAAAACCAGACCCACCAAAGCTACTTTTATTAAAAAAGAGGCTCACGCCTCTTCTGAGGAGAACACTCGTCAAGTGTTCACTTATCTAGATGAGACTATGAGATCCATATCCTATAGCAAGAAGGCTACTCTGGATCTTGAACCATGGTTACTCTATGGGCCACCTGGTTCCCCAATACTTCTTGCTGATAGCGAATCATCAAATCTCCAGGTTATGAGCTTGAAAGATTACAAAGAGATTATTCCTGTCCAGCTTAGTTTTGCTAACGGCACCAGAACGCCCGATCTTTACTATCTGATGCTTGAATATTTCTGGTCCCTCTCCAATTTTCACGGCATCTACTGCCATACCACTCCTGAGGGCTTCGTTGGCTCCTTTTTAGGCAGTGAATCAGATATCCATACGTTGAAATTAGCTCTTGATTCTCAATTTTCAAACCTCATGTGGCTTTGCTTTGCAGATAAATCTTGCTATCCTGGTCGATTGACAAATTTTTTGTGGACACTCACGTGATCCCCGATTTGATCAATGATGAGCTTCACCGAGAAAGCTTTTCCGCTGGCCTCGCCTTCCATGAGTATGATCTTAAGGCATCTGAGGGAGATTTTCTTCCGTTTTGAAATTTTGTGTCGCCCACAATCACCTTCGGTCGGACATCTGTATTCACGTCTATTCGCTTTTGATAAGTCGTGTCCAGTCCAACAGCCTCGATACCTTCCAGCGAGTCTTCCAGAACTTCTTCCAATCTACCGGAGATTTTCTTAAGGCTGCTATTTCCTTTAACGCTGAAATTAAACTGCGCAACCTATTGCTCGTTAAACGGGCGACTGCTGCAAACTCTCAAAATCGCGTTACTTATCGTACTACTCTGGACGGTCACACTTTTGACAAAGGATTCTCCAACAAGGGTTCTTCTAGGAAACCAAAAAACTCCAACAACCGGGGCAAAACTGGTGGTACACCCTATAAACGTTTCTCCAATTCGTCTAATGCGAAATCACCAAAGAGACCATTCAACACTCTGGCAAAGGATACAACCGATAATGTTGCAGACATTGTTACGAAAGCTTTCGAAAGGAATCTTCTTACCAGGTTACTTAATATAGAACATAGGGGAGATAGTCCTTCAGAGGGAGTGTTGGAAAATAGCACCAATTAAGAGCGCACTGTGGTGTATGCTTGCTGCATGTAGATAATCTTGACTGCTGAACAGGACGGCCCATTCATATGGGAGACCTTCACCCTAGCCGCATTTGTGGCACTGGGTGCATACACGACCCCTAAGGGAGTCAAAGGTTCACTTGAAACATCTTTTTAGAGCGACGCGCATGAATAGCGCACTCTCCGACTAAGCAGCTAAAATTCGGCGCAGACCTGAGGCTGTTTTCCATGCTTGATGTTTCCCTCTTTTCTCCACCCTGTAGCAACTTCTCATTCCAGCTGATTTTACTTTCCAGAAAAGGGCGTGTGGCGCAGTTGGTAGCGCGTTCCCTTAGCATGGGAAAGGTCTCCGGTTCAAATCCGGACTCGTCCATTTTTTTCTCCGGCGCTCCTCGCACACCCGTGCACCGGGCCCGCAAAAAAAACTCATCACCAAATCTTTCACGCCATCACCCCCAATGTCCAGCGTTATCGGTATCACGTTCGGTAACACCTCGTCGTCCATCGCAGTCGCCAAGCAAGATGGCAAAGTCGATGTTATTGCCAATCCCGACGGAGACAGAGCCATTCCCTCGGTCTTGTCGTATGTGGGAACTGATGAGTATCACGGCGCCCAGGCTGCCGCCCAATTGGTTCGCAACCCAAAGAACACCATCATAAACTTCCGTGATTTCTTGGGCAAGAAGTTTGCTGACGTCGATGTTTCCGTCGCCAGTGCAGGCGCAACGCCGGTGGAGACTCCCGATGGCGGAGTCGGTTACAACATTGTCCGTGAAGAAGGCAGAACCGAGCTTGTCAGTGTGGAGGAGGCCACTACCAGACACTTCAAGCAATTGAAAAGTGCCGCCGAAGACTATTTGGGAAGCCAGGTGGAGAAGGCGGTTTTGGCGTTGCCCACGGATTTCTCCGAGCACCAGAAGCAGGTGTTGGAGAAGGCAGTCGGCGCCGCCGGCATCCGCGTGCTCCAGACCATCAACGAGCCCTCGGCCGCCTTGTTAGCCCACTTGACTGCTTACAGCACGGCGGAGAGCGACTGCATGCAGGAGGACAAGATCTACGTGGTGGCGGACTTTGGAGGAATCCGTTCGGATGCCGCCGTGGTTGCGGTGCGCGGAGGAATCTTCACGATCTTGGCCACGGCGCACGAGAAGTTCGGAGGCGACGCATTGGATGCGGCTCTCGCGGAGCACTTCAGCAAGGAGTTCGAGAAGAAGTTCAAGGTGGACCCGCGTCAAAACGCACGGTCGTTGGCCAAGTTGAAGGCCGAGGCCATTGTGGCCAAGAAGACCTTGTCCAACGTGCAGTCGCTGTCGTTCTCCATCGAGTCGTTGGCCGAGGGGTACGACTTTCTCTCCAACATCAACCGGTTGCGCTTTGAGTTGGCCGCTAGAAAGCCCTTGAGCGATATGACTGCATTTGTGGACAAGGCCTTGGCCAAGGCTGGCTTGGAGGCTTTGGACGTGGACTCGCTTCTTCTTGTTGGAGGATGCGCCAATGTGGTGAAGTTGGCGCAAAACTTCCAGTACGTTTTCCCGGAAACCACCAAGATCGTGGCGCCTTCAATGGACCCTCGCGCTACCAACCCCGAAGAGTTGTCTACTAAAGGAGCTGCTCTCAAGGCTGCACTTGTTGAGTCTTTTGACGAAGAGGAGATCAAGGAGTCGCTTTCGCCCGTGATCATCAACACACAGCATCTCCAGAAGCCAATCGGTTTCAAGGATGCCGAGGGCAACTTCCATACGATTTTGGCTGCCGAGACGTCGTTCCCAATCAAGAGGGCTGTTGTTGTGACCAACGGCTCGAGCCCGGACGTGGGATTCGAGTTGTACGAGGGACATAGAACCGTCAAGGAGACTGTTTTGGAGGCACAGCCGGATTCGGATGCCGAGTCCGATGACTCGGATGATGAGCCGGAAATCAAGCGTGAGGTTGTTTACAAGCCGGGTGACTTGTTAGCTAAGTTGGCTATGACTGGCTTGGAGCCCGACTCCAAGATAGAGGTGCTTTTGAACATCACTCAAAATGGAACCTTGCACTTGGCAGGTAGAGAGATGAAGCGGGGCTCCACGGTGGTTAAGGGCGAGATTTCCAAGTAGACTAGGGAGTAGACTATTAAGACAGTCGATGTGAAGACGCAGAGTAATTGGCGGCTGCAAACCAGTGTCGCAGAAAGTCGTGCCATGTCGTAATGTCGTCATGTCGCGGTCATGTAGTCATGTCGTGGCCATGTGGTCATGTGGTCATGTCGCGGAAATGTGGCCATGTCGTCATGTCGTGGCCATGTCGCTGTCATGTCGCAGCTGCACTGTTAGGCGTGCGCTTTCGCACCCGCACTCGTACAGCTCCAGCGTTTGCTCCACAACTAGCAACATTCTTCTTCCTGTCCATATCCAGTTAATTGAAGCTGACCGCGTCAAACCCCTAGTACTGCATCCAAGAAGGTGCACACACCTGTACATCCAGCATAACCCAGACTGCGGCGTCACCTTTGGGGATCAAGAACAATCTTACAGCCGTTGGCCCCCACAAGCACACGCTGAAACACATCATCAAGAGACTGGAACCGACCATCCTCATTATTCTGGAATAGTGCATCGGTGCTTGGACCGCTGTCGCCAATTGCCCCTCCCAGTCAATCTGAAAGAGTAAAAAGAGCCTATCAAAGAAAGTGGCAGATACTTATCCAACTCAAAACCTGGCTTACGCAATGCCAAAGGAAATGTCACAGATTCACAACAATGAATTCATTTTTGGCGAAAGCGGAGGCAAAGGAAAGCATCTTCTGTCGTTTCTCAAGAATCTCTCGCTCACAGGCAAAAAGCCGCCGATCTCGGCAGATTCTGATGCATTTAAACGCGTCAATTCCGATATTTACGGAAGCATGTCTTACGGCTATACTTCTCCTGACCAAGGAGGCCACCCCCATGCAGATCATGTGTCCCGGAATGTGGGGAGGGCAGGAGCCAATGGGCGGGAGGGCTCACCGAAACCAGTTCTTCGGACGGACTCGCGCTCCACACTAGCGCTGCCGACGCCCTTTTCCATATCCCGCAATATCACCTCCGAGAGCTTATCTCGCCATGTGTCGAGCAGCAGACCCAAGTATACAGATCTGGACGACGACTGGGATGCCCAGTTGGAACCCGAAAATTCCGTGTCTGAAAATGCTCCACCCCTGAAGCATGCCACTGACGTTTCCGGAATGGGCCTGAACTTCCGTAACTCCGCCAACTCTGCTATCGTGGACCTGCTACACCCCGATCTAATAATCCTGGCGCCGGACACTCGACCTTCCGTGGACTCGCAAGATATGAAGGCAAACCTCGAGGTGCAGCTCGCTAACCGTTTGCATCTGCGGTTCTCCAAGATTG
Organism: Metschnikowia sp. 03-147.1; assembly: GCA_002370795.1. NCBI lineage: Eukaryota > Fungi > Ascomycota > Pichiomycetes > Serinales > Metschnikowiaceae > Metschnikowia > Metschnikowia sp. 03-147.1. The sequence goes on along the minus strand of NKZR01001238.1, from coordinate 38,493 downwards.
CCAAACTTTTGAGCGAAGAGTCAACCATCAACATTGCAGATTTGCGCAAATTGGCATGGAACGGCATACCATCCGAGCTCCGGGCCATCACGTGGCAGTTGCTTCTCGGCTACTTGCCCACAAACAAGGCTCGGCAGTATCTGACATTGAAGCGCAAACGAAGCGAGTATTTGGAAGGCCTTCACAACTTTGGTGCTTTAGAAAGTCAGGGCACGACAACTTCGCCCGATCCGAACGTCAAGTCCTCCAACAGAGAAAATTCCATCAACAAGGAAAAGCAGCTTTACCACCAAATCAACATCGATGTGAAACGAACGCATCCCACCCTCAAGTTGTACTCGTTTGGCTCCACGCAGAAGTCGTTGAAGAGAATTTTGTACTTGTGGGCTGTCCGACACCCAGCGTCGGGATACGTACAGGGCATCAACGACTTGTGCACGCCCTTCTACCAGCTTTTCCTCCAGAACTACTTGTGGCAACTCCAGCGAAAGCATGCACAGCAGTTTGAGAACGGACCCGATGACTCTTACCTCTTCATTCCGGGATATCTCGATGAATCAGCCACCGATGAACAGGAGCACGCGCTATATACGAGTCTGGACCTCCACAGTTTACTGTGGGAGACCTTTGACACGAGCCGGATCTCGCAAAGAGTCACCAATCTAATCGAGGCAGACTCGTACTGGTGCATTTCGCGGCTCTTGGACAACATCACCGATAACTATATTCACGAGCAGCCCGGTATCCTCAAGCAAGTTGGCGAGCTCGAGACCTTGATTGAGCGTATCGACCGTCCGCTTCTGGAACACTTGAAGTCTGAGGGTGTGGAGTTCATCCAGTTTTCTTTCCGATGGATGAACTGTTTGCTTATGCGCGAGGTTTCAATCGAGCTTGTCATTCGAATGTGGGACACGTACTTGAGCGAAACGCCGCTTGGCTTCAGCCACTTTCATATCTACGTGTGTGCAGCGTTCTTGATCAAATTCAGCGCGGAGTTGAAGGAGAAGGACTTCCAGGATATTCTTTTATTTCTCCAGAACCCGCCCACGGCGTCGTGGACGGAAAAGGACATTGAGTTGATGTTGAGCGAAGCCTTCATCTGGAAGAGCTTGTACTCGGGGCTGCACTAGCTCCAGCGTCGCTGCCGTGGTCACGTGAACCCGCCGAGCACGTGACACTGCACGTGCGCGCTGACTTCACTTGACTGCGCGCTTACAACCTATATTAAGAGCTAATTAATCGCTATACCGCTTAATCCCCTACTGCTCAATCCCCTACCGCTCAACCCCTATGTCCCGGCCCGGAAGAACGTTCCTCGCGTCCACAATCGCCAAGCCCTACGTAGACGAGGTCACGCAGCAGGTGGCCCGGCTCGAGACCCGGCCCAAGCTCATCGGTCTTCTCGCCAACGACGACCCCGCAGGCAAGATGTACGCCAGCTGGACTGAGAAGACGTGTGAGTCGTTGGGATTCACGTACGAGTTGGTCGAAACCAGCAAAAACGATCTAGAGGCCCGGCTCATTGAGGCTAACGAGGATGCAAGTGTCCACGGCATTATGGTGTACTTCCCTGTCTTCGGCGACCAGCAAGACCAGTACCTCCAGCAACTCATTTCGCCGGAGAAGGACGTGGAGGGCTTGAATCTCTTATACTACCGCAATCTCTACCACAATGTGCGGTTTCTAGACCCGCCGGTCAACGAGCAAAAGTCCATTCTTCCTTGCACGCCGCTAGCCATGGTCAAAATTCTCGAGTTTTTGGGCATCTACAACAAGCACTTGCCGTACGGAAACCGTTTGTACGGCAAAAAGGTGTTGGTGGTGAACCGGTCGGAGATTGTGGGGCGGCCGTTGGCGGCGCTTTTGGCCAACGATGGCGCCACGGTGTACTCGGCCGACATCGACAACGTGCAGAAGTTCACTCGTGGCGACGACTTGTCCATGCAGCGCCACAAGGTGGAGGAGCTTGAGTACCTGCAGTACCGGCCGGAGGTGATTGCCGAAACATGTGACGTCGTGATCACGGGCGTGCCTTCGGAGAACTACAAATTTCCTACGGACAAGATCGCCAACGGCACGACGGTGATCAACTTTTCCAGCGCCAAGAACTTCAATGATGACATCAAGGAAAAGGCGGGATTGTATGTGCCGTCGATAGGCAAGGTGACCATTGCGATGTTGTTGCGCAACTTGTTGCGGTTGATTGAAAACAAGAGGATCCGGGACCAGAAGGAGTAAGAACGGGGAGGAAGAGTGCGTGAACGAGCTGACGTCTGAAGACAATATTATGAATGAAATCAGGCTACAGACTGCAAGCTAGCCAGATAGAGACGAAACTGGAGGTTAGAGTCACGCAAGATAGTTGAGGAATAACTCTAAGATAATGAGAGGCGTTGTATTAGGCGAGCGGCAAGGACGGATCACGGGCTTCTTGAAACGCCTATGATGACCAGACGGGATCAAGACAGTGGAGTGAGGAATGCCCACGTCCTGTGTGCCGATCTGTTCGAGTAACCTCTGCGGCGTATCGGACAGTTGGGTACTTGGCGATGGAAGAGCAATATATGCATTTGAGAAGCTCTTGATCCCTTGCTGAATAATCAACGAATAACAGCTACGAAGTCTATGAAGAAGAACCCAAGGACCCATCAGTCCATATACTAAGAACCCAAGGACCCATGCGGAGTCATCAGTCGCTCAGCTATATTGGAGTTAGTATGTGATAATCGGCGTGTGAACCATGATACAAGTTGAATGCAGTACGATACCAAGGTATGAAGGGACACGACGGACTAGTCAGGTATCAGGTGCTGAAGCAGACTCAGCAAGAAGACTACACTTTTCATACGCGGCGAAGTGTCCAGCTCGTAAGTGGGCGATATGAAGCTATGTTGAGGTTCCCGTTTCTTTGAGCGCTATCAATAGATAGTCCAATGTGAGTTCCAAATCGGCTGAGATGACGGCACACAAGACACGACTGGACAAGGAAATTTACACCCGAAGCATACAAGAAATGATTTATCGAAGTGTGGAATCATGTACGTCCTTGGGTGCAAGAATCGCAAGAGCAGCACCGAATCCTCAAAGGCCTGCAGACCTTCTACCGCCAGATGATGATCGGTGGGTGTGGATAGCAAGAGTTTATCCAGGTATTCATTCATGAACGGCACATGAACTGCACAACGGCAACTTCTCGAGACATGGAAACCTTAGTAATTACTAGAGGTATGTACTCAGTCTTTTTGTGAAGTCGGAGTAGTCGTGAAGTCGGAGAAGTCGTGAAGTCGTGAAGTCGTGAAGTCGGAGAAGTTTTCGTCAGCATAACACCCGCTCGGCAAAGGTATGAACTGCACGTAGTTTGCATCGGCGATTTTTGGTTCGACCATCTGTAGCGAGCTTCACGACTTAGACTGTTTCTTCCTTCAGCTACCTTTAACATAATTCAACACTAAGTATGAATCGCTCGGTGAGCGACAGACTGGGGAAGTAATTGTTCGAGGCCGACCGTTTCAGAACCATTTGAAAACCATTTCCTACCCTTCTTTTTGCTTTTCTGGACAATCTCAAAACGCATCTACCTGGATAGAAGGTAACCATCTTCGCTCACCATGCTAACATCACTATGGACGTCTTCCATTGTTCAGTAAGCTTGTGCAAGTGTCTGATACATCCCTATTCGCCACACTCTGAAATTCTTGAGTGACCATTCTTAATAGAGTTTTGAAAATTAGATTCTGCATCTGTAAATCAATCTAAACCCCAATCAATTTATATTCCAGAATCCGACGTACATTTCAGTCTAACCCCGGTACCAGTCTGCAGCGACATAAAGCTGCCGAAGGTTTTGTAAGTTATCATTGACTTTATCTATAGCGATTAAATTTCATTTTGCCTATGTAATTGTAGAAAATATTCATAATATAACAAATATTACAATGAAGTTGAAAATAACAATAAAAAATATCTTTTTTACTATTAATGCATGTCATATATTAATGTATTTATGAACTGAAACCTTAAAGCTTTCAAATAAGCAACAGAAGTATAAGGTCAAGGTAAGGGCTTACTCAATAGAAGGGTAATTGAATCAACCTGTAAATTATTTGCATAAAGTTAGAGCTATATAGGTGATACATTGAAACATGTAGGTATTTATTTAAGGATTACGAATGGTTTCCATATTCTTTATTTCGATAATATTTTTATCCTTCACACGAAGTGTATAAAGAACTATAATGCATACTTACTGAAGTTTTAATATTTCATATGCACCAATATGTAAACACAACATTTAGCTAGATTAAAATGATAACATAGGATTACCTTATTGTCCTTGCGTACACCTCAGGCAACAGATGAGAAAATAATTTTTATTTTAGCAATAAACTTCTTTTCTACTATTAAATTTGAATAAATTAGCTCAAGATATCATTATTGAATAAATTAGCTCAAGATATCATTATTGAATAAATTAGCTCAAGATAATATTATTGAACAAACTGATTTCAACACATTCTCATAAGATAACCGGGTGCTCGGTCATGTACTTGGGGTGCAAAGTATACCAGAGACTTGGTGCTCTCAAACTCATAACTTTCACTCCACTTAAAGATCTGAACGGTGCCAGTAGTGCATAGCACTGTGACAGCCGAGCGAGACTCATCGTCACCTCATTCTAGCTCGTATACGACTTCAATCTAGTTTATGGAAATTCTACCGTAGTACTAGTCAAGTCTACCGTAGTTCAGTCAAGTCTACCGTAGTTCAGTCAAGTCTACCGTAGTTCAGTCAAGTCTACCTTAGTTTTACTCAAGTATACTCGTAGCACTGACTCTGGGCCTATCACGTCAAGGTGGAAGCCTGGTTCCTGTGTAGTGTAGCGGCAACATGTGTCATACTGATGTGGTACCAGCCTATCGATAATCCTATCGGAATCCTATCGATAATCCTATCGGAATCCTATCGGAATTCTACCGGCATACAGAGTGCGCTGGACAGTAGTGGCTTTCTGCCTTAATAAACATCAAGTTTAGACAGAAAAGTAAGAATAAACCTGAGATGACAAGGCACCTCAAAGGTTAGATTGACTTGATAACTCCAACTGTGCGTCAAACCTTGGCTCTGCTTCTGATCACAGTGTGTACAACCCAGTACGCCTGATCCCGAGGGTATGCTTCATAGTTTCAAGGTATCATCGCTATCACCATGTAATAGGGGTGTGCATACACGGTCATTACGACGGCTGAAAACCGTTAGCCACATTCAGCCGCACAATCGCGCACTCAGATTCTACGATGTATTATATTCCATGGTCTATTTTCCATGGTTTATTTTCCATGATCTATATTCCATGGTCTATTTTCCATGGTCTATATTCCATGGTCTATTTTCCATGGTCTATTTTCCATGTTCTATATTCCATGGTCTATTTTCCATGGTCTATTTTCCATGGTCTATTTTCCATGATCTATATTCCATGATCTATATTCCATGATCTATTTTCCATGATCTATTTTCCATGATCTATATTCCATGGTCTATTTTCCATGATATTATATTCCATATTATAATCCATCTATTATATTCGATTCTGGAGTGCCTGAGTTAGTAGCATCTGGACTCACATGCAGGTGTGCAGGTGTGGAAGTACCATAAAGTACCAATGCCGTCTGGTGGGATTCCACCTGTACGTCTACAATGGTGCAGTGCGCAGTAACGTGGCTGGTGTACGGGTGGTGTACGGGTGTGGGCCAGGGTCACTTCGTGTATAGAACGCGATGCTCTGTAGTCCCACTGTTATCTCCGTCTATCCCCACCAAGCTGAACCGTCCATAGCCTCTGTACATGAAGCCGAAAAAAGAGGCGGCCATTGACACCTTGGCGATTACGGAGTCGCTCGGGCTCAAAACCCACCGTCGGGAGTGCCGCAAAACATGGCTGAAGGAGGAGGACAAGCAGCTCCTAACCCGTCTCAACGCGTGCTACCCCGAGCAGATGGCCAGCAAGACGTTGGACGCACGTGACGTGGACTGGGACACCATTGCGTCCGTTTTCGATGGCCAGCGCAAGGCCATCGACTGCAAAAAGCGCTGGTCCACGTCCCTAAACCCGCACCTCCGGCGGGGCAAGTGGACCGAGGAGGAGGACCGCCACTTGATCGAAATGTACAACAAATACGGCGCCTTGTGGCAACAGGTGGCACTGCATATAGCCGGCAGGACGGAGCACCAGTGTCTGAAGCGGTACCTCGAGGTGTTGGACCCGAGCGTGGCCAACCGGCTCAAGCCGTGGACCGAGGCCGAGGACCTCCAGCTCATCGACTTGGTCGAGAGCCACGGCACCACGTGGCGCACCATAGCCGACAACCTCGAGTCCAGGCCCCCGCTTACATGCAGGAACAGGTGGAGGAACCTCCTCACGCTGGTGGTTCGGGAGAAGGCGAGCGAGCGAATCATGACACGGATGTCGGAGGTTGCAGGGGCTCTCAAGGACGAAAAGGGCGCGCACGAGGGCACAGAGCTCAGCGACGGCGTGCTGTTTGGCAGTCGCCCCGATGCCTCGTACGTGGAAACGGCCGGCCTGGAGAGGCCGAAGTTGGAACAAGTCGGCTCCCCTGTGCGCCTGGAAACGACGGATGTCGGTCCTGGCCAGCAAGCTCTACTGGTTCAGCAGGCGGAAAGCCGCAAAACCAAAAAGGCAAAGACGGCCAAGCCCGGCCAACGTGCTAGCCAGCCCGGCCAACGTGCTAGCCTGCCCGATCAGGGCTCGGAGCTCGACATCTTGGCGCTGGTTCGAGCCTCGGCAAAGCTAGGGGCCACCACGGAGTGGCAGTATGCTGTGTTGCCCGAGCAGAACACACCTACGCAGTACGTGGACATGATGAGGGCGCACGGGCCCGACAGCAGCGGCCTATTCCCCAGGGGAGTCATCGACTCGATGCACTTGGTGGAGGCGCTTGTCCTGCACGCGGCACGGCACAAGGTCAAGATCGAGCTCCACCAGCACCACCACTACCGCAACGGCTACGCGGGGCTCAGCGACCTCCACACGTCGCAGTCGTCGCCGCAGAGCAGCCACAGCTTCTCCGGGAGCGACCAGGGCTCGGAGCGCAAGTTGCCGCAGATCATTGGGCTCGGGCCCGAGGTGCACGTGACGCGGTTCCAGCACTTCAACTATCTTCCACCGCTGATGCCGCTTCCCCAGTTGCAGCTGTCGGTTGGTCTGCCCGACGCACAGCGGGGGCACGACAGCCGCGAGAGCAGCATCGAAAGTGGCAAGGAGTCGGATCTACGACGGCTTCTCAACGCCCAGGAGCCGTACACAGGCGGCACGGCTTCCGGCGACCACCGCAGGGGCAGCATGGCGATGCGGAGAGCGCTGGCGGAGATGCCTACGGCCATCAAGCGACAGCGGGTGGCGGGCGACGGCGATGGCAACGGCAGTCTAGACTTCTACGGGTCCATGGGCTCGCTCAAGCAGGAAGACGACAGAGCAGCCACGCCGCAGGCACACGGAGTTTTTCGTCCAGTGTCACAACACCACCCGCTCCACTCTCTGGGCGTGGCGCCAGGACCGGAAGACTGGGGCATCGATGAGGACGAGGAGGACTTCATGAGTGCGTTTGGTCTCTATGCGCACATGCGGGACAAGCCATTTGAGCCGCAGATGCCTGTGGACGAGGCAGACGACGAGTTTTTCCCGTTTAATCCATCGTGAGGTGGGAAATACCTCTGGACGATTGAGTCGGCGCTGAACACCTGGACGATTGAGTCGGCGCTGAACACCTGGACGATTGAGTCGGCGCTGAACACCTGGACAATTGTGAGTCGGCGCTGAATTATGGGGAGACAGACAGGAAATAGTGCTATGTACGACAGGAGTAGGATAAAGACGTAGAGCCAGAGACAGCCACATCAGGAGCCGGCAGAGAGTTGAGACGAGTTAATGCGGATCAGGATTGCGTTCAAGGTCCGTTTGCACAGTGCACAGCTTCTCAAATTACAAGTTTTGAAGTTTCTCTCCAGTCCGCATTTTCCTAGAACACCAAACGGATTTATTAGAGTGGGAACATTACGAATTGTCCGGTCCAAATCGGAAAACAACTTCTAGAACGTGCTACATGCACAAGGCATGACCCAGCTATAGAGTCAGAAGATCAGAAGTAGAAGTATCAGAAGTAGAAGTATCAGAAGTAGAAGTATCAGAAGTAGAAGTATCAGAAGTAGAAGTATCAGAAGTAGAAGTATCAGAAAGTCAGAGTATTGTTAAAAGATGAAGTTAAGAATTACAGTGTTTGCAAAACTATTTGAACCAGCACGGTAAAATGTTTTGAACCACACTAGCAAAGTTAAACAGGTCAGTAATCCAAAAGTTTTCATACAGGAGAATAACAAGGAGGCCATTTTTTTCTGTCCGTTTTGACCCTTTCTTAGCACTACCAAACTCTCAAATGTAGTTGAAGATGCAAACTCCAGATACAAATTACAGAATGTTCAATTCTAACGAAAGTTGGTGTGAAAGAAAGGGGTACAACACTTTTTGAATGATTGGTTTGTATAGTTTAGTGGTTGGAATCGCTATGCCCCAATTGAAATAGGTTTTAACTGTATGGTTGGAATAAGAGTTATGGATGTATCTGAAACTGGTACCATGAAGATATTATATTATCCTGCGGTACGAGGGATCTATAATCAGCATGTATGCATGCTTGTTATATTTTACAAATAGAAAACAAACTCTTCTATAACTACTACTACTTATGTATAACTTACTACTCATTCTATGACTTAACTCTTCTAACTTAACTCTTCTAACTTAACTCTTCTAACTTAACTCTTCTAACTTAACTCTTCTAACTTAACTCTTCTAACTTAACTCTTCTAACTTAACTCTTCTAACTTAACTACTCTAACTATATATTCTTCAAAACAAATGTAAAATATTATGAATGATTAGCGTTTAATAGAGCCCAGCAATCCAACTTCTAGTAAGCTGAAGACCTTCATGGTATCGGTCTGCTTCCGCCTCTTCTGCTGGCGATTGAATGCAGAATGCTCAAGCCAATATGGTCCATCAAATGGCCAGAATAACATCCTTGGAAACTGTCGATCGTAGCCTCTTCTGATACACTTATGAAACTTTTCTGTCTCCATCGTGTCGAAGCAGTCATCTCGTAGCTGCTAGCCGTTGCTGATTCGCATACATCATGACAGACAGTTGCGCAGCTTAGCCAATTCAACGGGCTTCATTCGGAAGCTAGACTCATTCCAGAGTAATGATAATTCAGCGTCCCCCACCCGTGCTATCGTGGGTTGACTGAATAGATCCCAGTGAGGCAGCTGAGCATCAACATAGAACAGTTTTGCAGTGTGCATTCAGCAACACAGCCGCAGAACGAGCGCTATAGCTCCCCTGGCTTCCTGCTGTCCTCGTAGCCTGCACGCTAAGTCTGGAACAGGGTAGACCGCACACGTGATCACATACCCACCATTATCCATTGCATCGCACCAAACGTCAGGTCCGTACTCACCGGCAGGTCCATCGTAGTCACCGACAGGTCCATCGTAGTCACCGACAGGTCCATCGTACTCACCACCCAGATCCCGACATGGCCGTTCGCCTGCTGTCCTGCCGCATTTCTTTCGGGAATCTCCTGTACGGCCTATTGTGGAGATGCATCGCTTTATCCTGCTCCATGTGACCGGAGCGCGCCTCCACAATGATCTACCGCAGTGCCAAGTGGTTCGGTAGACAACGTCAGTGTGCGCCAGAACTCATCAGAACTCATCAGAACTCATCAGAACTCATCAAAACTCCCGAAAAGGCTTTTCCGAAACTCGGCAGGGGCACAAAAAGACATCAAGCACAGGGGCTGCCCAGGAGTTCCAAAGCATCAGAAGTTCCAAAGCATCAGAAGTAGCATCAGAAGTGTCCAAAGCATCAGAAGTAGCATCAGAAGGGCTCGGCACCAGAACTCACGAAACCGATTCATTGCCCGCTTCTGTCCCGCTTTCTGCGACTAGCATCCACATTCTGCTTGTTCCGTTTGGTCCTTCTCAAACAACCCAAAACGTTAATCTGCCGCACCTCCACCAGTCATGACTTCACGAAAAACTCCTCAGGCCATGGGTGTGGCCGAGGACTTGGGGATCCTAGTGTCGCGAGAGTTTCGCCGGCTCCAGCGAGACCCGAAGATTCTGAACATGTCCATTTTCGATCTAATCGATCTCTGCACGGAGACCTTTGAATCCATGCTCTCCACCACCGACAAGTTGGAAGCCTTCGTCCAGGCGTATTTGATCTTCAATTACTTCATCAACAATTTCATTATGATGCATTTCAACGGCTTTCAGGATTTTCTCGAGTCAGCGCACCACGACTTTGTGCTCTACTTGAACTTGTACAGTTTTTTCAAGTTTGAGTCCCAGGCCAACGAGTCGCCGACATTGCCCAAGTACGGCAAAGTGTTTGCGTATTCTGGGCTGCACGTGCATCTGAGCAAAGTGATCGACGTGATTCTACGATTCCTCAAAGAGAATCGTCTTCTTTCGTTTGACATCGAACTTCTCCACAACTGGCTCGACACGTACGTTGAGTATTATCGATACAACGAAGGGCATGCAGATGAAGGGCATGTAGATGAAGGGCATGCAGGTGAAGGGCATGCAGGTGAAGGGCATGGCAAAGGTTATGGCAAAGGACATGGCGAAAAGCCGAATGGTTCAAAGAAAGAATGGAGCCCTGAACGAAGGAAACGAGGAGACCGAGCACATCCACACTCCGAGCCTCCCACCCAGTCTCCAGACTCGAAATTCCGGTCTCCAGACTCCGAATCTTGGACTTTGGATTCCAAGTTTCTGTCGCCAGCATCCAAGTTTCGGTCGCCAGCATCCAAGGCTTCAACTCGCTTCGAGGATCTTGACTTTTCGGACGACGACATGTTCGAGTTCAATTCGAAATTCCCCGATCTAACCCCCGACAATCCTTCTGCCCGTCTGACCCCATACCCTGTGGAGAATTCAGTGTTGCCGATTAACGCAACCCCGGTTCTGTCAGTTTCATTGCCTTTGGATATGCCCAGTGCCAGCGAGAATGGCTCGCGTCGGAATGAGGACCGTAGCTACCATCAAAGCAGCAGTTCCAACAACTTACCCTATTCGTCAAGGCCTCCGATTCCCGTTCCTGGTGCCTATGAGTACTCCAGGATTGGGGTTTATGATCGAGGCAGACTCGAATCGCCTCTCCGCTTGCCTCCATCCTCGCACCCCCCCATCCCGGAAGCCCATCATGTCAAAAACCCACAGCACTCGCAGTTTCAAAATCCACACCTTCAAAACCTTCAGCATTCTCAACATCACAGCTCAAATGATCAAATCGCTCTGCATCCATACCAGAGCCCAAGCTTTCAAATTTTTCTGAGTCCTCAATACATGGGTTCAAATAGCCAAAACTTGCAGCTCCAAAGTATTCACAATGCCCATCATTCTCAATACCAGAACCCGACTTTTCAAAACACCAATCACCATTCACCAATGATCCCACAAGTACCGCACAATGCACCTCCTCCAAATTCCATGCATCGCCAAAAGAACCCCCTTCTTCGAGACTACGCTGTGTGCGGCCTCAAAAACCTCGGCTCGTCGTGCTACATCAACCTGACGCTCCAAGTTCTTGCAGGTATTGGATCCCTCGGCAAGCTACTAGCAAACACCCACAAAGCTGGACGCATTGCCTCCAACTCACTGACTGATGCTATGTTTGGACTTATCAGCACATTCAATGCTAACGGTGGCGCAAATGTAGCGCCCACAAAGTTCCTTCGCATTTTGGCGTCGGCAAAACCCGATTTCAACATTCCCCACGAGCAACAGGATGCCCAAGAATTCCTTTTGTTTTTGTTGGACAAAATGCATGCCGAATTGGCCTCAAAACCGACCTCGCCGGAGGAGTTCGTGGACTACTCCAAAAAATGGAGAATCACTGTCAACCCAAAGGAAAAAGCCGACTATTATAAGTGGTACAACGGCCTTTTGAAACACGAGGGCGAGTCAATCATCAGCGACATTTTCCAGGGTCACATCCAAAGCAAGTTGCTATGCAACACTTGTGGCCACGACTCCATCAGCTATAGCTCCTTCAATATTCTATCTCTTCCGATTCCAGGAGGAAACGACCAACATGTTGACTTGACGGACTGCCTCAAATACTATACACAAGACGAAGTCTTGAGCGGAGAAAATGCGTGGAGATGCCCGAAATGCAACAAGGAAAAGCCTGACGAGAACAATCCCATGGATATTGTCTTCCAGCCAAAAAGAGGTCTCTTTAAGTTCTCCAAGCGGAGCAAGTCGCCTGGGAAAAAAGTTGCCGTTGCTCAGCCTGCGACCACCAACATGTCCATCAAGCAGCTAAGCTTCATCAAGCTCCCGCCTGTTCTTTTCATCCACCTTTCTCGGTTTTCCATGCTCAATGTCACGGACAAATTGAACACGGACATCATCTATCCGTTGAGACTAAAGTTCAACCACTCATCCCACGACATTTACTATAGTTTGACAGGATTGATCAACCACTTCGGGACGCTTAAATCGGGCCACTATACGTCGTTGGTCAACAAGCGCAAAGTGCAGCGGGGTGAAGACGCCTTGGTCAATCCATTCTGGTGTTATTTCGACGACGATAGCGTGCGGCTGAATGTGAAGCACGGAGACATTGCATCTTCAGACGGCAGCATGCTTCACTCAAGAGATGTCTATGTGTTGTGCTATGAAAGGGTGTAGCAATATTGAGGATAGACAATAGAACAATGCTGTAGCTTCGGCCATGATATCGGAGGTGCGTGTATGAGACTGGTAATGAGTGATATCTCACTAATCATCGTCACTCGCAAACACAGACTTGACTGGGGCTCGTTTAGTTTTGAGTCCCCTCAAGGACAAAGAGACTGGGCGTGTCGGCGGATTTGAAGGTTCCGTCTTTTCCTGTTGCGGTTCATCTTCATCCTTGGTTTCACTTCCTGCGGCAACTTGAGATTTGAGAAACTTCATGGATAGATCCTCGTCCGACTTGAGGTTTCTTTCCCGCTCTTGTTTTGTATCCACCAGACTGTCAACATATTTAATGTACAAATTGAACTCATCTTCATCTGGGGGAATGTCCACACGCACTTTACCGGAGGTGCCTAAGTGCTTCACGAACGCCGTAAGAGAAGACCATCTTGTGGCGTTCATGTGCACATGATCCTTATCGTTTAGAATGTACTCCTGGTAGTACTTGTTTGCGGAGACTTTCTTTGTGCCGTGGTTGATGCGGAGAAGGTGAAGGAAGTCTCGCTCAAAACGGGCCAGGAAGTCTGCGATTGTGCGGGCCGAGGCGCCGTCTTTGGCAATGTTGGATATTCTTCCGAGATGAGACGGCGAATTGAGGTGGTTTTTGAACCCGTTGGCATCGCGGCATTGTTTCTGACATAGCTGACAATAGTATCGGAGTCTCTGGAGTCCGGAAGCTTTGAGCTGCTTGGCCTGATACTTTGCCGTACCAAATCCTGCCTTGGCCATTGAATAATTCCTGGCTTGCGCTATGGAGAAGTTGATCTGGGTGCTGAGGCCGGCTGATAAGCATATGATACATCACGTGAGGGATGAGCCGCGTGTACTGCACACGGGACACAAAGAACAGACACTGTCTTGGACTAATTCAAGCATCGATATAATTTGTTATTTCATTTAGTGGTGGAATAGTCAAGCTTGACTTTTTGAAGGCACTGTTGTTAGTTCCATTTGATGTAATGGTTTCTGACCCTATTGTGTTGGGACTTCATAGTCTCTTCTGATTCTGTAGTGGTATTATCTGTGGTATTATCTGTGGTATTATCTGTGGTATTATCTGTGGTATGATCCTGTAGTATGGTCCTGGTATGATCCTGATAGCTATATTTAGATCATCAATTATGGCGGCACATTCAAATATGGTGTTTATTTTTTCGGTAAGTCTGCATTTGCTGCCATTATGACAACCGTCCAGAAGGGCGAATCCCTCATATTTATACTCAAGACATATGCACGTTTGTTTCAGCGCCACGTATGTGGCGGCACGTTGTTTGGCACTTGTTTCGCAGCCATGCATTGCATTTCTGCCGGCTGCCTTGATGTAGCCAAATGCACGTTGCCCCCACTCATGGCCATGCATCCGTTGCTATTGCAACCACTCGCGCAAACCGTATAAAAGGACGCTGTGCCCCGATAAAAAAAGCACTAAATTTTGAATATGACATGACTTTGTTTGAATATGACATGACTTTGTTTGATTTCTGTCTCGTCGCTCGTCTTGTTTCGGGCTCGGGCAATCCCAACACCGCACCTGATCTGGGGGTATCGATTTACATTTTGCCCTTCAAAATCCCCAACCGTCACATTCACATCAAATGAAATTGCTCTGATGGTCTATGATGATCAAGTTTCAAGCGCTTATCTGCAGTACTAACATACCGACACCGCGGTGGTACGCACACCTACAGGCTCCAATGGAGCGATTGATGAGCTCGACTTATTTGTCTTGCCTGAGGCAGGTCCAACGCCAGAGTTTCGCGTTTTCGAGGAGCTACACGGCTCCGGTGATCAGCAGATACTCGCCCTTGAAAACCCCACTTTCCCTCTGGTGGTTCAAAAGAGTGCCCCCAATTGCCAAGTACTCAGGTGCTGTACTATCAGCAGCTCTTGCTTTCACACATGTCCATCCGAACGTGCTTGGAACACTAACGCCGCCGGCTTTACTAGCGGCGTACTACGCTCGAACATGGGCCGAGAAGCTTAGTTACAGAAATCTGTTGCTGTTAGCAAAGGAAGGGACGGGGGTCACGTGGAGAATACACTCCTATGACGAGACCTCCATTGAAAACGTCAAGCAGGGCATTGAGAACGAGTACGATCATTTCAAAAAGCAGGTGGGAGGGTATCTCGAGGCTCAGATGATTGACTTCCTCGTGGAACATGAAAAAAACGGCCCTTCTTCCTGGACAAAGGATGTGCTCGATGAAAACAAGCAGATCATGTTCCAATTGGAAAGTCCCGAGACTTTTGTCAATCTGAAAGCCGAGGGCGAAGAAGCTGAAGGAACTGTGCAGTTCATTAGTCTTTCCATCCCATATCATGCCTCTGGTATTCACAAACGAAAACGGTTGGGCGTGATTCAAGTCTCCATGCTAGAGGGAGAAAAAGGCGAGGCATTCGTGGATTACAGCGTTGCAGCTCAGATTTGGCCATATAAATTTTCACCAAAACCAAAACGGATATGCTGAGATCTTTATCGCTACTGCAATGTTTATAAATACGCCATAAAGCTTCAAACGAATGACTACGTTGAAGGCCGAAATTTTACTTCCTGAAGAAATTTCTTGAAGCTTCCTGGAACGAGCTCCACGAGTGGCAATTCGAAGATTCTGCAATTGACTCTAAATCGGGCATCCACAGTTTGATGTCAGCAATTCGCTTGCCTGTGTTTGGATGCGTTGATAAAAAGTCCTGCATGAGGCCGGCTTGACTCACTCTATGTTCGAATTGGTCCATCCTCATCCAGAATCTGACTGCTTCATGAATATTGAAGCACAGCCGGGCCATCAATTCACACCCAATGTGATCAGCCTCGGTTTCCATTTCCCTTGAGGACGGCATCTCCAACAATCCAGCTATCAACAAGTCGCTGAACCACGAGATGCCCGTGGCAAAATACAACGCCGTGGATAACATAATATAGATGGGCTGCTTGCTTAGCTGCTCAGAGGAGTGATGCGCCAATTGGTGTGATAACTCATGAGCCAAAACAGTGGCCAAACCATCTTGATTCTGGCATATGGGAAGGATGGACGAGAAGATGAATATCTTGCCGTTTGGGAGAATAAAGGCGTTGGGCGGTTCTTGCGGACTGGCTTGGATTATGTGAATGGTCCAGTTCAAAGATTTAAGGTGCTGCACCTGACTCTGGTCATGTGTGTTATCAATGGCACTCGAAAGTAAGCGGTTCATGATGTCGGAGATTTGCCTATAATAAGGACTGGACGAACCAACGATGCGGTTCTGGTACTGTGCCAAGATTTGGCGGTATGAGTAATCGCCGATTTTTTTTTCTAGCCAATATGGAACCCAAAGAAACCGGAGCCGATGCGTGAATGGCGCTTCGTTGAGATTGTAGAGATAGAAGCCCCCGAAACCAACACAGGTGTACACGAATGTTCTGCTCCTTAAAAATGTAGCGAAGTCGAAGTTCCCTTTCTTGCTGTTGAACCGCTGATATGTGGCGTAAGGTCTTTGCGTTGGAGTCTTCGGGAACGTAGGGCGGCGAAATGCGGGTCCAAACAAGCCGGATCCGTTAAAGCGATGTGTCAGAGAAAACCTCAGACCGCATAATCTGGGGTTAAAATAGCCTCTCAGTCCAAAGGAAGCGTTCATCGCCGTGTGTCCTGTGATCTTCGGGGTTATCTTTCTGGTGCGGTGCCAGGTGCGACGAGACCCGTACACCAACACACGTGATCATATGGTCATGTGGGGCGCACCTTCAACATCCAAGTATCTTACTTGAATATAACCGCAGGGGTCTCGTCGAAATCCGTGTCTGTAGTTATATTGTTGTCGAAGTTATCCTGCAAGCCCAATGAAGGCTTTCCCTCCACGGCTTTGGCCCTGTAAGGATGAGCCTTGTGCAGATCCTGATCAGAAATGGTAAACAGGGCCTTTTTAGACTCCTTCGAGGCCGTCCACTCCTCAGAGATTTGCTCATTAGCAGAGGATAACCGCTTGGGAGACCCGCTGATCACGCCACGCTGAGTTGGGAATTTCTCACTAAACTGGTGGCCATGGAGCTGTTTCGCCAAATTGTCCAAAGATCGGTCCAGTGCATTGGCCCCTATTAGGCTATTCGATTGGCTTTGGATGCTCTGTCTATCGGACGAGATTGCTGGGGGTTGTTGGAGATCGGCTGCGGAGGCCAGGGTCCCGTTGCGGGTGATGCGTTCGTCTGGCTGGGCAATAGGGATGAACGAGTCGTAGAAATCGTAAACGGAGCCTGTTTTTTTGTGGTGACGAGCCACATGCCCATTTTTGGGTGCCACGTTGACAGCGGTATTCGACGCCGAGGCATTGGCTACGGACGACGTAGATCCAAAGGGAGATGCCGTTGTATCTTCTGCGGCGGCAAAAGAAGCCTGAAAGTGGCTGGTGCTCCGAGAGTGGGTCTGCGACATGTTCATGTCCAGGGAGAGGGAAGCTTTTTCAATAGGCTCGTGAACGTTGGAGGCAGACTTGTTTGCCTGAGGCTGATGGAGTGCCTGCTCGAAGCCCTTGAACGATTCGTTGTCACCAAGCTCCACATCGTCGTGTGCCTTGTCCTCTCGTTTCTGGATTCGGCGGTGCCTTAGCACAAGAAATGTGCAAGCTATGAGCACGAGGAAGCACGGTATTCCGATAGCTAGCCCTAGCGCCATCGGTTGGTTGTATGCCATGACTCAGTGCCTATGAGAAATATCTGATCCACGGAGGAGACCTCGAGATGTCTATAATCGGAGTTATGGTACTGTCTGGTCTGTATCTGAACAAACTTGTTTTGTCTATCTGAACAGACTGTTTTGTCTATCTGATCAGACTTTTTTGTCTGTGTCTGAACAAACTTGTTTTGTCTATCTGAACAGACTGTTTTGTCTATCTGAACAGACTGTTTTGTCTATCTGATCAGACTTTTTTGTCTGTGTCTGAACAAACTTGTTTTGTCTATCTCAACAGACTTGTTTGTCAAGGTATTGATTCCACGAAAATCAGCCCAACGATAAACCTTCTTCTCACGAGCGAATGACTTGCCACAAAGTTGGACTCCTTCACTTTGAGGTAGAAAATGAAGTGACACGTGGCAATAGAGGATGGATGTTTATGTCGCAAGACTCAGTGTCAAATGTAAGGCTTGCACGAAACGTACACGGGTATAGGACAGCACAGCAGGCAATTTTGGCGATGACAAGACAGGAACGTAGAAAACTCACACAAGGCACGGGCACTGTAAATGCTGTGAAGGAGGTGAAAGCGGAGGCGTGCAAAGGAAGGTTAACGTAGGCCGAATTTGGAAGGGTGCGGAGTGATTTGGGAAGCAAGTGGGTTTCATTTTTTTCCTGCGCGCACCAATTCCGGCTTTGCAGCAGCCGGACCAGCTGCGATGCACCGCGTGTTTCGAGTGTTCCCAAGTGAAACTTGGCAGTGGGCGTGTTTGTGTAATTGATCCGGGCGGGTAGTCCTGAGGGATTGTGCTGTCATTGGAAAAATGGTATATTGAGTAAGGCTTCTGTGGCGGTAAAGGAGTATATACATACATAGGCTGTTTGAGGAGGGTCGGCGAGGGCCATCGTACATGTCCATTGTGATTGGCCCGAGTGCTATGCTGTCCATCAAATGCTCGAAGATTGGAGGAAAAGAAGGTGTAGCGCTAGGATTGTGTCAGGTCCACTCATTAGACGCCGAGAAGGCGCCGGTTTCAGATCACGCGCATATGCAGTCTTCGCGGCAATGTGTCAATGTGCAATGCCTCTTGCCCTTAGAACATGGGCCCCAGAGAATCCATCATGCACGTGCAATCCGATCCAAGATCGCTGCTGGCCCACAGGTTGCAAGAGTTTAGGTCGGCGCAGACGGATTATTCCTTGGATGAGTGTGTTGAACCAATCGTTGAGTCGATTGTTTCAATGAGTTTGTAGATGGAGCCGTTGGCGGTTCTGGGTCTCGTCCCAGACCTCCGCTCATTTTCTGAGTAGCTCGTGAACCACATTGTCCGGTCTTCAACAATTTTCAGGGTCATCTTCCGCAAACCTCCAGACTTATAGATTTTTTCAAATCCTTCGATAGTCTCTTATCTCTCCTCATGTCATCATCTAGCAACTTCCTCTGCCTCTACTCCACCTAAAGATCAAAGTCTATAGATGGATCTTTGAGCAAGTCAATCTCAGTTCCGTCGTCCAACTCTAGAAGAATGTACTCCATTTCAAATGGCACAAGCTTCGAAACACGCTCTGCCTTCATTTTGAGCGTTCCGCTCTGCAGGTCACCCTTGATTCGAAACTCAATATCAATCTTGCCTTTGACCGTGTTCAAAGTTCCCCATATCCAGGGCCATGCGGATTGGTAGCCGATGTTAGAGCCAAGACTAGCCCTGGCGAGATCGGACCGCCTCAAACAATAGAGTACGGAATTCACAATTGGCGAACGGGTCTTCTCGTAGTTGAAGATAACAACGCAACTGACTGTGACTCCCACTGCATAAAGCCAGAAATACCGTTTGTTCTTCTTCTGGTCGGCGAAAGGATCCGGAAAATCGCGGTCTATTGTCACTTGCCGGGGAGGCAAGGGTGTGTGCTGAAAGGTCGAGTTTTGGCGTGCTGTCAAACTAAATTTTGGCTTTTGTAAAGCATGCCTCTTGAGACATTGAAGGGGGCGGATCATATCAAGGTGTTTAACAGAAGCGCCTCGTGGGTTGTTAGCGAAGGACTTTTTTCTCACGCTCTCACGTGATCCATTCTCCGGACGCCCGAGATCAACACCTATGGGCAGTCAAAAGACTATTTTTTTCCTCTTTGAATTTTTTGACTTTGAACATATTCAGAAGCTCTAATACACCACAAGAGTCTCCAGCCTCCGTGACTTCAAGTAGTATCTCAATTTCAGAGATCGCCTCGTAAGTACATACCGGAATTG
The DNA here is from genome assembly GCA_002370795.1 of Metschnikowia sp. 03-147.1. Classification (NCBI taxonomy): domain Eukaryota; kingdom Fungi; phylum Ascomycota; class Pichiomycetes; order Serinales; family Metschnikowiaceae; genus Metschnikowia; species Metschnikowia sp. 03-147.1. The sequence goes on along the minus strand of NKZR01001238.1, from coordinate 18,772 downwards.
TCTCGGCTTAGAGTAAAGCCAAAAACCTTAACTAAGACGTTCATGAAAACTAATCTTTGTGAATGTTGTTTTGGGAGGCCAAAATGGCAAACTTCAGCGCAGAACGCTTCGCCGCAAAAGTCGAGAAGATCTCTGCAAAAATTCACCAAGTCTTTTTCGTACCTTGTGAAATCACAGTCCATCACCAAATCGGAGAAGCAAATCTGCATAGTCTGGTGTTCCAAGTTCCCGCGGATCACCAGGCCTCGCTTCAAAAGAAGATTGAAGCTTTGATTGTCTTGGGGAATTTCGCAGTCAAAGACGCCACTTATGGAACGGGGCACTTCTAGCGGAATAAGAGGCGCAATGCGAAACGTTCGTACGTTCCATGAGGTTGGTTGTTTCTTTCGTGATGTTCATATCGGCAGGCTTCTTGGGTGGGAGTTCGGTTCTGTTCGTCGCATAGCGCGTAGTAGATAGCTGAGCCGGTGTTGGTCATGTGCACACGTCCACGTGATGCATCGGATGCTCTTCACGCAAAGCCCATCTCTCGAGCGCTACTTCCAAAATGGCAAAGAAAGGTATGTAACCCCTTATAGCTCTTTCGACTTATACTGACGTCAGTTTCAAAACACAGCAGAGCTGCCAGAAGAGGCGAGGCGGCCGTTGAGGGCGAAGCCCAGGCATTGGAGCGCTTGCCTAGAGAGGAAAACAGTGATGTGCGTAAGTCCATCATCAGAACCACCATCAAGAACGAGAATCTCTTGGCCAAGAAAATGGAAAGAAGCCTGGTCAAGAAGAAAAACAAGAAGGTCACCAGTACTCTAAAACACAAGACCGAGCGCAACTCCAAGTTGGAAGGCATGTTATCTGCTAAAATTCAGCAGTCAATAGATCGGGCTCGATATGTGCAAGGCCTGAGAAAGGCCGGCTGGGATGAAATCAATAAGGGGCTCCGCATTCGGAACTTGAACAACGATATTGTTGACAGTCACATTGGTAGCATGGAGGAGCGTTTAGTCGCAGAAAAGGAGCAGAGCGATAATGCCTTCCAAAAGGCAGCCAACACGTTTGCATTGCTAGATGAAGAATGATCAATGGCGTGACTCTTGGAGACTCTGGGCTTAGCATTTAATTGGAATGAATGAAATATGATTGGTTTTGGTCCTTCTAGTTAGCAAGTGGGGCTTTGTAGTGCAACAGTAACGTACCTGAGTTTTGACTGACATAAGGCGTTTGGTGACTGACGATTCTGCCAGATATCTTTCCAACTAGTCACAAGGACATACTTGCAGCTACTCAGATCATTAAGCCGTTACTAATCAACACTGAAGTGTAATTCCAAGTCAAAACCTGTGGTGTTGATTGAATTCCAAAATGCCACTCCTGAGTCGATTGACCCATTTTTGACTTCGGCTCATAAAGTTCACTTGCGGCCCATAAAGTTTCATAGCTCGGCTCCATTTCATCAGTTTGAACAAATCCGTTAGGAGTGAATGGGTAACGAGGAAAAAGGAAAACCAACCCATGGGAATTGGGCTTTATATAATCCGCGACGAGCATTTTGCAGCCTGCGGATCGGTGTTTCAGAATTCCAAACCGGTAAACGCGTTGCAGCAGGTGTACTCTTAATGCATATTTTTTTAATTGGTTACAAAGCCAATCTGTACTATTATCAATTCTTCCGGCCACCGCCAAGTGCATTGTACTGTGCGCGGTGTGCAGACACGCTATGACTTGCATCAGCATCTTCATACACCTCCGCGTCCTCTTTAGCGTCCTTCTGCACAATAAAAAACTTGCATCCGCATAGCATATGTCGTTCATAAGGCTGATAGGGTTCTCCTGCTTATTAGCAGCTTGCGTTCATGCACAACACTATGTCGAGTTCGACAAAAGCAGTCTTTCCTCAGGCTCGTTTTATGAAACATTCAACACCTCGGATTTGGACCAAGCTGGCTGGCTTGTCTCGGCGGGATTGAAGGAGGGCCGGATCTCCTACAATGGTGTGTGGAAAATAGAGGAATCTCATCGACACTCTGCGTATTCCGGGGACATGGGCCTTGTAATGACCACTGAGGCCGATTACTACTCCATCTATAAGCCGCTCGCACAGCCCGTCACTTCCGAGGGCAAGGATCTTGTGTTTCAGTATGAGGTCAAGTTCCAGGACGGAATCGAATGTGGAGGTGCATACTTCAAGTTGATTTCCGACGATACTTTCGAGCCCTCGAAATTCAGTGACCAGGTCCGGTACGAAGTGATGTTTGGGCCGGACATTTGCGGCTCCAGCAACAAAGTGCAGTTTATCTACACTAAAGACACACACAATGACACCATCCATAGTGAGTTACGGACGCCGCCTATGGCACGCACGTCGGAGTTGCTGACCTTGTATACACTCATCATCCGGTCTAACTTGGAAATTGAAATTCGCATCAACGGTGAGACGGCCAAGAAGGGCCACATGATCAATACGCCGCATTTTATGCAGCCAGAATTGAGCGTACCGCAGCTAATTCCGGACACCTCAGTGAGCAAGCCAGCAGATTGGGACGACCGGCCGGTGATTTTGGACACTGCTGCTACAAAACCCGAGAACTGGGATGAAACATTTGGGCGTGAGACCATTCCTGACCCCTCGGTTAGCAAACCCGAGGGCTGGAATGACGACTTGTCTGTGTCCTCGCAGATCCCAGACCCTCGATACTCCAAGCCTAAGCAATGGGTTGATTCCGAGGATGGCGAGTGGGTGCCCCCTATGATGGCCAACCCCAAGTGTCGCCTCGGATGTGGCGAGTGGAAGGCACCCGAAATTCCCAATCCGGAATACAAGGGCGTATGGCGCCCCCCTTACATTGTAAACCCTGGATATAAGGGCGAATGGAAGCCGCCCATGAAGGAGAATCCCGAGTATACGGAGCTGCAAAGATATGTGACCAAGCCAATCACAGGCCTCGGAATGGAGGCATGGACCATGCAGTCAGGAATTATGTTCAACAGCATCTACCTCGGCAATTCGATTAGCGACGCAGAGCGTCTCGGAAATGAAACCTTTCTTCCAAAATTGGATTTGGAGCATGCTAGCTTCGTGCTCTCTGCACCAAAACCTCGGCACTTACCCCAGGCGCCTCCCGCATCTTTCGAGGACTTGTTTCAGGAAAAGTCTGCATGGGAGCATTTGAAACACTCGATGGTTTCAAATGTGAAACGCGAAGCTGCTCTGGCAAAACAGTTTTGGGTTTCTTTCAAGCTGCATCCGAATGAGGCAATTGCAACCAATCCCTTCAGGTTTGCCATTTATTGTTTTGCGTTTCTTATTACGTTTGTGTTTGTCTTTGGTATCATGAATGTGACATTGTTTATTATTTTAACAAGTCGCGATGCTGGCACAGCAGAGGAAAGAAAGCAACAGGATATGAAGGACAAGAAGGACAAAAAGGACCCAGAGCTCACTGGAAAGGTTGGTCCCAAAAAGGAAATTGACCCGGCGGAGTTGCCGATTGTAGAAGTGGAGGCGGTTTCCAGTGATTCCGAGGACATTCTAGAATCCACCGGGGCTTCGGGAGTAAAGGTTAATGATACAGAACCCGAAAGAAGACGCTAAGGGTTGTGGTGTCCGAGGGTGCATAAGCTTGCATGCGTCACAAGCGACTGTTTGAAGTCACAAATGGACGCCAGTCTTACTATATAAGGTGCGCCCCCCTCACTAAATTTGCTGCCTAATTTTTATTGAGATGAGTATCAATGGAGTTTAGGTCAATTTGGTCCCAAAGCTTAGTAGGGCCCCTGTAAGTGACAGGTAAATTATCAACGAGAAGAGAATGGCTAAGGGAGTGGGGGTTGAAATCGTTACCGAATCAAAGTTCTGGTAGAGCTAGGAGACCTTATTGGAGTCTGAATTCAACGACATGGGGATCGGGCTTTTAAAAGTTGGACTTTCGTATCAACGCTCAATTCATTGTGGGTGCTAACCTTTGCGTTGTGTGATGCGGTTTCAATGGCCGCAAAACTACTACTGATCAGAATATGCACAATCATCCTATTGAGTGCAAACAAGATCATTGAGCATAGGCTTCGTCCTGAAACAAAGCATTACACTGCTTCGAGTTGCACTGCTTCGAGTTGCACTGCTTCGAGTTGCACTGCTTCGGGTTGGTAATGCAACTGCTTTTCAGCAAGCCCCAAAATCGATAATACCATCAGGAGATATAAAGAGAGCTCCGTCGTTGGCTTCCGGGGTGGGCTAAAGTGTGCGTGAAGCAACACGATCGATTAACATTCAAAGAGCACACTGGCTTTCAGATTCCTCGGATGCTACCTGGCCGTCTGAATATGGTAGCGGAGAAAACGTGCCCATCATGCATTTCGGTCAGGGACAGCGATGGCTTACGCACCATACGCACAGCTTTCTGCGCGAGTCCCACGTGGACCAACACCAAACCTTGCATTCTAGCCAAGCTGCATCTCCAGGGGTGATCGCAGAGCCTGAATTCCCTGTATCCTTTTTTGAGGTGATTTTTTGGGCAATACTATCCAGAACTTTGGCAAGTGCTGAGGCCAGGTAAATCTTGTGCATTTTTATGTTGAAGAAACCATCGCAAGTTGGTCACTTTGAAGGAATACGATAGGAATTTTTTTCACTGCGTTTAACAGTCGTGACGTGGATACTGCATATCCCAGGCCTAGCGACAGTTTGGCGTCTCATGCTTTGAGTCACGTGAATATCGTTAAGCTGGCGAATACTGCAACTCAATGGTATGGGATTCCCTGTGAACATTGGTTAGTTCAATTGTCGCTGTTCACGCTTCAGCCTTTCACACTTCGATTGCCACTTTCCACGGTCAACATTTACAATCCCACAACTCGAATGGAAATGAACAGAGAGTCCATTCAGAATAAATCAGAAACTCCGCGAACACATTCGCTAGCACAGTCGCTAACACATTCTTTGCATCATCAATAGCGCAGTTGCGTTATTACGTGCAGCTATATGCACCCCGGGCCTATCACAGACTGCGACCACCCCACGTTTCTCCTTTGCGACCATATTCCTTCACCAAGATCAGTGCTCAAACTCTGATTCATCATTTCCGACTCAGCCGTGGCAATTCTTAAGCTCCAGAAACCACGTGTCCACAATCTCGGCCAATCGCTGCTTAGACTGCTCGCGTTATTGTCACTGTGGCAGCGCCCCCTTGGATCCGTTATCTTGCGATCCGTTTGTGATCTAAATTCCCCAGCCACTTAATCACAAACCCTATAAAAATGGCAATTCGCTTGCCTGACGAAGAAGATGCATTGCTCTCAGCGAGAAAAAGCTCTTACGTCAAACCCATCATGCTTCTTTTGGCTATAGTTTCCTTCAGCCTTTTCTACTGCTTCCAAACAGCGTCAGTCAACCAGCCCTTCAGGTTGTACACCAACAACATCAGATACGACAATAAGAACCCTGTCGACGGCGAACCAGTGTGGGCTCAACGCGAGCCGTTGATCACGCAATCGATTCTCAACCACACCGAAAAGGAACCCTCGGTGGTTTGTCTTCAGGAGGTGTTGCACAACCAATTGGAGGACATTTTGAGCAGCTTGAACAAAGACTCGTCATGGCTGTACTTTGGTGTGGGCCGCACTGACGGCAAGCAGGCAGGAGAGTATTCACCCATCTTGTTTAAAAACGATGATTGGGACTTGCAGCAGTCTCGGACTTACTGGTTGAGTCCTACGCCCGACAAGCCCAGCCGTGGATGGGATGCAGCCTTGGAGAGAATAGTGTCGGAGGTGTACTTGAAAAACAAAAAGAACGGCAAGGTGGTCAAGGTGTTGAACACGCATTTCGACCACAAGGGCGTGGAGGCACGCAGAGAGTCAGTCAAGTTGATCATGAGCAAGTTGAGGCAAGGCCACGAGCCATCCTTTTTGTGTGGCGACTTTAACACGCAACCCACGGACGAGCCATACAAGATTTTGTCCACTTCCGGCTACAAAGATTCCAGGGTGCAGGGAGCCAAAGACGATACGGGGACATTCACCGGCTTTGACCATAGTCACGAGGCAAACACAATCATTGATTACATTTGGGCTGATGGGAACTCCAAATGGAAGGAGTACTCGGTGTTACCAAACTGGTTTGGTGAGTACATGAGTGACCATAGACCAGTGACAGCACTCTATGAGATATAGAGGGTAGTTTTTAGTCACCATGCCATACGAATAACTGAAAGGCTCGATCAACCGTCAGTGGTTAGAACGCCAACATTCAACGAATGCGCTAAGTTCTTATTCCTGTACCATTGGGGTTAAACTCACCATAGATGATAATTGCGTTCTTGTGTGTGTTGTCGAGCTGAGCAATGATACGAATGGACAAAGTGTTATAAGTTGTGTTGACTTCTTCAGAGGGTCTGCACTTTTGTGTAGAGTCCTTGTGGACAGGTGTCCCATTGCACCACGTCTAGGATAGTCATACACCGGCTATGTCTCTCGAGTTTGACTTGACCAGCAGATGAAGTATGAAATAATCTTTGTTACCCTCTTCTCGAGTGATTCCCAACCTCATTTGGTCCGACAGCGGAGAGGAAGCCAATGCCCCATGAAAATCCAGTGTGAAAGTAGACTATGTGTTGTAGAGAAAAGCCGACGACAGCTGCAAGCACGGCAAAAATGGCGGATCCCTTATGTTTTGCACCAGTACAATTACGCTTCAGACACAAGGCATTTTTTTACCGTAATAATCATGCGTTCAAAAAGTGAAGGGCGGGGCTCTATTTATATTGAGTTTTCGCGGTGGCTGCAAAACGTCACGCCCCGCGCCCCTCAAGAAAAAGATATAAATACTGCGATTCCCCTGGCAACTTGTCAAATTTCCAAGGCTGCCAATTGCAAAGTGCATGAATAATTGATGAAATTCACGTCGGACGACCTCCAGAACTGGTCGTCCTTACACCGTGTTGGATGCACGTGTCAGTTGCAATGACTAGCGACGGAAGATCAAGGGAAAATGAAAGCCATTTATTTCGGTCCATAAGCGGCATTTGTTGTCGAATTGCAACTAGAGGCGTTAAGGAACAAAGGTGGTGTGATCAATTACCAGAACAGTGAGAATTGGGACGTCAATTTTTCTTGACCCATCATTAACCTTGTCTTGATCTTGTCTTAACCTTGTCTTAACCTTGTCTTAACCTTGTCTTAACCTTGTCTTAACCTTGTCTTAACCTTGTCTCAAAGGATATCGCTAAGGACAGCTGTGACGGTCCGCGAAGCCAGTCATCAGCTAGTGTATGCGCTGAGGGCAAATCATGTGATGCAAGGCAATACACACAACAGGGACAAACTTCACTCTTTCCGCCTCCATTAGCAGCAACAGGGACAAACTTCACTTTTTCCGCCTCCATTAATAGCAACAGTGGCTCAGCTTGAATTTGTTTGGTGGGTGGCTGCTTGGTGGCATGGAATCTTGAAACATTGTGTGTTTTAGTATCCGTTGTGTTCCACGCATATGCCGGGGAAGTCAGACCCCAACATTGGGCCACTTGGTTTGCAGATTTTGATGCTGATATTACTATTACCTCACAGCCAGGCATTTTGATGAGATTCAGATGAACAATATGCTTCCAAATCAACTGGCTAATTTTGGCCTTGACTTTTGACTCTCTCTTGGCCTTGACTTTTGACACTCAAGCCACTTATGCTTAGAGGGTCTTTTGTGCAAAACATATCACAATCAATCGACAAGCAATCGGCCCTTCGTACTGCCTGCTACCAGCAGATCCGCAAACAGCAAGTGCTCTCAAACCATGGCCGGTCGATTCAAAGCATTGCTTGTTGAAATTAATTCCAAACTGTCTTGCTGCGGTTTCCAGTGAGAGATGACTCATATACTGATTTTTACTATGATATATCTGTGGCTAACAACGAAGACATAATGGCCCAAAATAGCCTTTCTACCTGGTCTCTTTAATATTGACATCAAAGCTTCCAAAGGTAAGCGGAAAGCGGGGAAGTCTTTCTTGCTATGCTTCACACTTTCACAGGCCAATCTCCACTCCAGCAATCGAAAAGGAGGCTAAGGGTTTTGGCGGATTTAAGTTTCTGCGCATAACTCTTATCATTGACACCTCATTGGGGGAGGCCTCCGGGCTACACCCGTACCTTCCGCCGAACACCTTTGATTTTTTCACGAAAATAGTGTTTCTTGGTATCTAAGAAAACCTATCGTTCATGGCGTTGAACTTCCATTCCAAAAAGAGCAATAGTAGGACTCATTTAGGTATGGTCCCATGGAACATTCCTCGGAGTGGCTAGGCCCCGGAGTTCTGTCAGTATACGCCTAATGTGGGTGCCCCCGCGTTCTTCCCTTCTATGCATGACCCACATCGAAAATTTGCCGACAATAGCAATGTGCAGAATGAATTACTTCTAATTGGCGAGACCACGCTACGCAAAGAGAGGTTGGGTTCTGAAATTCCAAGTGACGGAGACCGATATTCGAGCCGCAGTTAATCATGCTGTTTGTGAGGGTGGGGGGTCCTATCTACGGCACGTCTGTGTGCAGCCGCCTATGCATGCGCATGTATATCGACCCTGACTTGATAAGCACGGCGTTTTCGTGTCCGCTTAAACCACGCTTAAAGGGATTTAGGCCGACGCAAGACATGCAGCACCCCCACATACCCAAAATTCGTTTCCCGCATATCGTGGCGGCATGCAGCGTAAGCTCACGGCCAGCGCAACGTCAAACGTCGGCGGGGACGCTGTCAATATGCACCTGCATGCAGGGCGTTTAGACGCACGTACCCCACCTTGCAACCCAGCTATAAAAATCCGCAACACCCCCGTCGGGCTCTTTCTGCAACAACATGGCGTCCATTTCTACATCTGTCCACCTGGACTACGTCAAGCTGCACAACCAGCACGCGATACGGCCACCGGTGCTCAATTCTCGTACTATCAAGAAGTACCTTGGCACTCGTTTCTCGTCCCTCTTCGTGACCAAAGAAGAGCGGGCGCAATACACATGGAACGAAATTCTCAACCCGTTTGGCGAGTTACGCCACATGACCTGGCGCAACTGGAACTTTTTCTTCATGGGTTTCGCCGCTTGGACCTGGGACTCCGTGGACTTCTTCGCTGTGTCGTTGAACGCAACAGAAATGGCCGAGTCGTTCGGAAAAGACGTCAAGGACGTCACGTGGGGTATCACGCTCGTGCTCATGCTTCGTTCGGTTGGTGCTTTGGTCTTCGGGGCTTGGGGAGACCGGTACGGGCGCAAGTGGCCGTATGTGATCAACCTCTCGCTCTTGGTGGTGTTGCAAATCGGCACTGGGTTCGTTAAAACGTACGAGCAGTTTTTGGGGGTGCGGGCCCTCTTTGGAATTGCCATGGGCGGAGTTTTCGGGTTCTCCTTGGCTACATCCTTGGACGATGCTCCGGTGGCATGCAGAGGTGTTCTTTCCGGCATCTTTCAGGAGGGCTACGCCTTGGGGTACCTTTTGGCGGTGGTGTTCAACCGCGCCATCACGGTGAACTCGCCCCACGGCTGGAGGGCATTGTTCTGGTTCGCCGCATGTCCACCGGTTTTGTTTGTTGTGTGGCGCTTGTGCCTTCCAGAAACGGACACCTACAGAGCGCAACGCGAGCAAGCCTTGCGGGAGCGTGAGGCACGGGCAGGAGAAAAGTGGTACAAGCTTTCTGACACCACCAAGAAGGTGTTCAAGACGTACTGGCTCATGATGATCTACTGTGTGCTCATCATGGCCGGGTTCAACTTCATGTCGCACGGGCTGCAGGACCTCTACCCCACGCTTCTCAAGGACCAGTTGGATTATGGCACCGATCGGTCCACGGTGACCAACGCCGTGGCCAATCTCGGGGCGATTTTTGGTGGAACCGTGTGCGGGCATGCGTCCACCTTTGTGGGACGCCGGTTGACGGTTATTCTTGCGGTGTTGTTGGGCGGGGCCATGATCTACCCATGGGCGTTCTTGAAGTCAAGTGCTATCAACGCAGGAGCGTTCTTCATGCAGGCCGGAGTGCAGGGGGCATGGGGAGTGGTGCCCATCTACCTTTCCGAGTTGTCTCCACCAGCATACCGGTCGTTGGTGGTTGGACTTTCCTACCAGTTAGGAAACTTGGCGCTGTCCGCATCGTCCACCATCGAGTCAACCATAGGCGAGCGGTTCCCTATAGTTAACAAATCGGGAAAGCATGCGTACGACTACTCCAAGGTGATGAGCATTTTCATTGCGTGTGTTTTTGGCTACGTGTTGGTGATGACGTTCTTGGGGCCTGAGAACCGTGGAGCGGACTTTGGCGTGGATAGGGATGAGATTTTGGAGGTGGACGACGATGCGTCCATGGGGTCTGACCCAAAGGAGAAAGTGGACCACGTGGAGAAGGTGTGAGCGCCCTGCAGGAGGGCCGTGGCAGCTATAGTACATCAACAGGCAGTCGTATTAAGGTGGCAAGGTAAAAGGTGTAGAGGTCTGCAAGGTGTAGGTCTGCAAGGTGTAGAAAGCGTCGTATTGGTAGACCAATACACCGAAACTAAGACACCTTCCACATTAAGCGGGAGGTACGGGTGTCCGCCCGCCCTAAGTGGCTGCCCCGCCGCACTTGGCCCCCAGCTCTGCTGCTGGTCTGGTGTGACTAAGCATGACAAATGCGCGCAAGCGGATTGGCCCGCGCGGTATGCACCGAACCGGCTGTATGCAGGCTGGCGCGTGTCACGCGACGTGCGCTTGCAACCGAAACATATAAAGCGGCCCCCGGCGCAGTTGTGGCCACCAAAATGCCTTGTTCCGCTTCCCAGTGCGTGTGTGCCCAGAACTCTACCTGCTCCTGCGGCAAGCAGGCAGCGCAGCAGTGCAACTGTGAAAAGGCGCCTCTTGAAAACGCCCAGCCTCCCGCCGCCTCGGCGTGTGCTTGCGGCAAGAGACTCAAGGGCCAGTGTACGTGCGGAGTCAACGAGGAGGCGTGTGCCAGAGAGGGGGAGACGGACTTTACCAATGCATAGGATATGAGCGATAAAACTAGAGATAAGAATTATATTGTATAGAAATAGATTAAGAATTATACTGTATAGAAATAGATTAAGAATTATATTGTATAGAAATAGATTAAGAATAGTTTTTGGTAGATCAAATAGAATTCACATGGATGCGTTGATAAATAACATACTTTATCAAAAATGCTAGGTGATGTAGATGATTAACGTTTATTAAGAGTATATCTCATGACTTATTATTATCATCAGAACCAGAGTACTGATGTTACAGTTAGAGATTTGGGATTCTTAATTTAATGTCCGTTTCAGGGTCTCTTAATTCGAAACTGAATTTACCAAATGCTTTTTCATTGTCCCAAGTTTATATTTATTTGCAAGTCTGTGGGGAATGCATTAAATTATAAATGATTACTATTTGATAAAAAATGAGAAGATATAAAAAATATTCCCTTTAAAGGGAATCAACTTTAAGGGTATACTAATGGTTAGATCCGACATGGGTAGTACACGACCCATGACTATCAGACTACCTTCCCTAGTCGATTAGTCCGTTCGTCCGGACTGAAACACAGGATATCAGACCATTCAGTCGGATAGCCTTGCCCTATTCGGGAGATCAGCCCACCCGGTCGGCTTGGCCCTTGCCGGGCCAGCGGAGAGGCTATCCAAACAATTATATAAACCCCAATCCTCCACTTCGTGGCAGGACACCAACGAATAAACACTTACTTAACATCAGACGTTACTAAAGAATCTAACAAAAAGATATAAAAAATCTATTTCGTTAAAGGGAATTAACTTTAAGGGTATATTAATGGTATGATAACTGTAATACTCAGATAGTGCTAGCGCCAGTGGCAGGTTTAAGTACCTTGTGGGGTGCTTCTTGACCTTGTCTCTTTTACTCCAAAGAGCTGTATTTTCGAGACAGCTTTTCTAATTTTTTATCACAAACTTGGTGCTTTCAACCACAGAATACCTGGGTGACAATTCAAAGCGTCCTAAGAAACTCGTGGTAGAGAAGTTCTTCGAGGATTTTGTCTTTTGTCTTTGAATACAACCATGGGCACATCTTTCTCGCAATGTGTTTAACGGTGTCTGTGCAGTTACACAGGAATTGTGGCTATGTCGGCCTTCAATTTTTCTGAACACGTTGTTGCTCACCAAGATGGACAGCCTGGTCGTAGTAGAGTATCCTCCGCATCTTAGCAGCTCATAGAAATTAGCCTGTACTCTTGTGATCTCATAGAGACACTGAGCGCTTTTGTAGTTGCTGATGTCTGGGTAATCTTTCTACCGACTCTTCTTTCACCAAGCGAGAAGCCTTAGGGGTAAAATACTGGTTTCATTATCCGAACACAAATAACGAAGATTTGCTGTAGCCAGTCCTGCCAAAAGTTTGGGCAGGTTAATCTCTGTTTTAGTAGACACCCTGCTGGAACAATTCATCTTTATTTCAATCAGTTTTTTTAAAATTGATTTAAAATAAGAGACCATCAACAAGTGCTCATCCAAGAGTCTACTGTGGCAACGGTCTGCCACTGCCTGTGTAGTATACTTGCCTGTGTGGCTCGTCGTTTTATAGTATACTTGTCTGCTAACTCTGCATCATGTATCAACAGTGGCTGCTTGGATGTGCAGCTAACGGGCAGCTGCGAGTTGCCATGTAACCACTCCTGTTCTAAGGGCCTGGCATGACAGATACTACAGAGTGTCTGGTGAGGATAATGCCAAGAATACGAGAAGACCAATAGTCCAATAGTCCAATAGTCCAATAGTCCAACAGTCCAACAGTCCAATAGTCCAATAGTCCAATAGTCCAATAACACTACCAATTCAATAATAAATACACCCGAATCAATTTCTACCACACACGCTCCAAAACCCAGTATATGTCATATCTACCACATTCGACCATCTACCTGTGGTTCCAGACCCGAATACCCCTTACAGTGTTTTTCAAACTATTCCAATCACCGCGCCAAAACGTTTCAAACCACACTAGCAAACTAAAGAACCAATCATTCAAAAGTGTTGTACCCTTCGCAGTCTTTCACACTAACTTTCTTAGAATTGCAAATTCTTTATTTTATATCTGGAGGTTTACGTCTTCAACTACATTTGGAGTTTTGTAGTGCTAAGAAACGGTCAAAACGGACAGAAAAAAATTGGTTTCCTTGTTATTGTGCTCACTTGTTAGCGCTTGTATGGAACTCTTGAATTACTGGTTAGTTTAAAGCTGGTGTGGTTCGAACATTTCACGGCTCTGGTTCAATTAGTTTTGAAAACACTCACCTCTCATGAATGGCAAGCTTGCACGCTCTTGCTAAAATGCTATCTAACGGCGTGAGCCACTAACTCGAGACTACAGTGGTGTTCTGAAGGTAGATAATAACACGCTCTAAATACCATGTGACTTCCACATTAGCATAGCCAGAATTAGTCTACTAATGGAGGAGCGCCTATCTGTCTGTAAGCTATTATTGATTATCTGATCTGTAAGCTATTATTGATTACTAGTTACATAATCATGTACAAATAGGTATTTCTGTAGATTCATTTTTAGTGATATAAGATTATGTAAATCAAATATAAATAACCACATTCTCAGATTTATATCCAATTCCCTTAGTACAGGGTTTTCAAAATTATTCCTATCAGCGCGGCAGGACGATTCAAATCACAGTAGCTAAAGTATTCAGACCAAGAATCAAGTTGTTGTGTACCGGGTAATAAGGAAACCAGTTGACTTATGTCGGTTCTGACCCTTAATTGTAGTTGCAAGGCTTTAACATGTAGTATATAAGAAGTGATGGTCCAAATTTATGACTTCAGAATATTGAAGTTTAATGAAAATTGGTGTACGTCATTCGGCCTGAATAATTTCGCTAGTGTGGTGTGAATCTTACTGCGGCGCTGATTGAAATATTTTGGAAAAACACTGTATGGTACATTGGTTTGTGTCCCGTTAATGAGTAGCTTGTAATGTTAAGTTCGTTATATCTTACAGGATCTTGATCCGCCATGGTAACACTACCCTTCAGTAGCATTCACTTCCTGATTGGCCCAAGCTCCGTCACATGCAGCCTGGCCAGCCACCATAGACACGATTCCTCTTGAGTGGGAGGATCATGAATGCTACGTTACAGAAGTGTATAGTTGCATAGTACGCTCGCTGCACCAACAAGGCTGCCTGGAGACAGCCAGCTGCGGGCTAGTCGTGGGTTTGCAGCCGTGCTCCAGCCAGAAGGTGGGTGGTGCACGGGTGTGTCACTTGGTGCACGGGTTTTTATGGTGCACGGGTGTTGGTGCACGGGTTTGACTCCCACTCACCTCTGCTTGCGCGTGCACGGCAGCGCCATGGCCCGGCTCTCAGGACTCCAGAGGGAAGTGCTCAAGCTATACCGAGCATGTTTCCGGTCCGTGCGGACAAAGCCGCCGCAGTTCCAGGACCACTGGCGCGTCTACATTCGCAGCGAGTTTGCCAAAAGCAGAAATGTGCCCAAGAAGTCGTTCAGTGTGATTGAACATCTTCTCCGAGTAGGCCACCGCCGCTACGAGATGTACTCGGATGTGAATATCAAGAATGTTCATTAGGCCACGGGCCGGACGTGAACCAGAGTGATTGGTTAATCCATGACCAGTAACTCTGAGGGTGTTTGCTGATGGCAGAATGGGCTGTCAGTGTTCTCTTGATTCTGACCTGCTGCCGACTCCTGCAGCTCTAGACTCCAGAGTCACGGTATATAGTTACAAGTATTCTGACATACTGGGCGACCAGTAGGCGTTAGGCCTGGCTACAGGGTCACACAGGGCCCAGATTGCAGTAGTAACACACCTAAGCAATTCCAATAAACAGCCTCGGAGAATACAGCTCGCTACGAAAACACACAGCAAAACTGTAGGAGACGGATGTTTATGCACGGAATGCCTATAAGTCTGCATGATTCAGTAACATAATTAGGTCAAGAGCATTTTGTGAATATCGTTTTTTCTATAAAAAAAGGTGTATTCAGCTCCACTCAACCGGCAGATCATCATTGGCCGTGACCGGCTGGATTTTGTGTGAGTGTGCCATAGAAGCTCCAGGCGTTCAGCATGTTCTTGCAAATGTTTCCTGAGTGGAGGGAGTGGTGATCCAAGTTTCGTCACCAGGCTACTCGCACAACGTCAAGGTGGAGAACAAGGTTCAGAGTTGGTAACTCTCGGTTTGGAAATTCACACATAGTGCTCCATTACCAAATGAGCATCAACAGAGACGTACTCGGCATTGCTCCGTGTGCTGATTTGGCTCTCATCACCTCATTGACCATAAAGCAAGACGCACCAGGCACACTTGAATCCCACTTTGAACCGTCTGCGGTTGTATAAAGCTTACAAGGAGGCAATTGCTTGGGCAGGGCGTGTCGCAGGTGCATGCATATACAACTAGTGCTAATGGTCAGGGTAGACCACTGAATTTGGCCAGGCGTGGTAGTAGAGTATGGAGAAGGGAGTTGAGTTGAGGAGTGTACTAGAGTCTGGAGTCTGGAGTCTGACCGAACGAAAATATCTGCACTGAACAGGAAACGGAAACTCATTGAGAGGGGAGAGCTTTTGGTGTGAGTTTTCTCTGCTACAGAGGTACCTATAGTAGATGTAATATAGTAGATTGTAGTAGATGTATTAAAGTAGATTATAGTAGATGTTTTATAGTATTTATAGTAGATGTATTAAAGTAGATTATAGTAGATGTTTTATAGTATTTATAGTAGATGTATTATAGTACTTATAGTAGATGTATTATAGTAGACTATAGTAGATGTATTAAAGTAGATTGTAGTAGATGTAATATAGTACTTATAGTAAATGATTTATAGTAGACTATAGTAGATGTATTATAGTACTTATAGTAGATGTATTATAGTATCTTAGTAGATGTATTATAGTACTTATAGTAGATATACTTATAGTATCTTAGTAGATATACTTATAGTACTTATAGTGTTAGATTCTGGTGACGTCCAGTACTTCTCTTAGTGTGTGTTTAGTATGTTTATTCGTCGATGGTTCTCAAGGGGAACAATCATTTCTTATATAGACTAATCCAGCATAGAGGGATCTGGTCGTTCTGGTCGACCGTGTAGGCTTCAACATCCATGTGGGTAGTACACTACCCATGATGGGTCTAACATCCCCCAAGCCTGGACTGTTGTCAGTAAATCGGGGAGCGGGTGCAAGTGCAGAAAGGGAGAGCTCAGGCTAAGTGTATGCGTAATAACCTGTTGACTGTTTCATAGAAAGAGGTCCCATTTGATACCTGTGGTATAGTGAACAGCAAGCGGTGATTAATCTTAAAGTGAGAAGGTCCGCTAAAGCTAGAGACTTCGGCATTGCTTTCGTAGTTACTGTTCTTGGAGGATACTTGAGAGGATACAGGGTGATGTGTCTTGGTGACGAGTTGTTTGACTGAGTAGTCAGGTTCACTAAGGGTTCAGTTGAGTGGAGTTGCAAAGTGAGGTGTTGAGTGTGGTTGCAATGTGAGGAGTTGAGTGTGGTTGCAATGCATAGTTGTATCTGTCATGATTTCTTTGCCAGCCGAAGGATTTCGGTCTATGATGGGTTTTTCAAATTGCCCGCTAGGTGGGCATAATGGTTGATATTGACGCCAGGATAGATGTATTTATAGAGTTACCTGAGTTGATTATACAGTACGGTGCATCTGGGTGTTCTATAGTAAGCTAGTATATAGTAGAATACGAGAGTTGTATTGTTTTAGTACATCTGCTAAGTGTTCTACAGGAGTTACAGTACAATTTAGTAGTGTAGCGTAATTTAGTCAGTATTAGCACCACACATCTTGTATTTGGTAGCTTATGTAGTATCTACTTGTCTAATCCTAGTATCCAGTGTCCTGGCCTATGTCTAGAGACTACCTTAAACAATCATTCAAGACCAGGTCTGGGTAAATGTCAGCAAGCTGGCTCACATCACTGCTAAGTCTGTACAATCACTCAATTCAGGTTGTAGTCTGCTAAGCTCCACCGCAGCCAACAGAAAGTTATGGATCACAGCAGTTGATGCTCGGGCCCAGAGCCCGCTAAAAAATGGGTGTCAGTAGCACCCAGAACACCAAGAATGGAAATTCCACCTATAGACGTGAACATGCAATGCAAGGCTCGTTTAGAGCAGTCGCCGACAATTCTGTGACCATGACAAGGTATCTACTCAATTCTGTGGCCATGACAAGGTATCCACTCAATTCTGTGGCCATGACAAGGTATCTATAATTAGCAAAGATCCTCAATGCATAATGATACCAAGAATCTAATGTAAACACTGAGCTCTGTTAATAGTATATGCACCAGAAGATGCACTAGGAGAACTGCAGGAAAACTAATTACTGACAAGGTTAGTGACTGCATCATCCACGGAGACATGGTCCCATTGATGATCTGAACCAAAAATGTGCATTATACTATGAAGCAGCTTTTATGCTGCAGTTCTACCACAATAGAACAGTAGCTGGCTAGGTACGTGGCACTAGGTGGATTAATTGTTTAGGGTACTGGAAGCTTCAGTATTGAGACTGTTCAGGGTTTAAACAGTGAGGTAAGTAATCAGTGAAGCATTACCAGGGTGCAACAGCTGGAATCGTAAGAATCGTAAGAATCTGTAGTGATGCAGTGCAGTGGTATCGAAGAAAGCAGCATTCAAAAAGCGTCCGCTAGACGGAATGGCTTGATGACCTTCTGCTCCAAAGCTGGGCGACTGCATACGAAGAGTCATTATCTAGTAATTTGGTGTTCTATGTGGTCTCTATGTGATCTTCTATCTTTCCTCAATTCAGTATTGACCAATTTTCCATCTTGGCTTCTACACACACTTTGCAGCCGGTTTGCAGCCTGAGATCTGCCACTTTGCACTTTGGGTGGTTTTCGCATGCGCCTCATACTGTCCGCACGACTTAGCAAATTAAACATTGCAATCAGTCTTGGACTACTGCTCTTACCCGTGGGCAGCGCTAGTCGGTTTAAACATAGTAAGCACGGAGAAAAATGGTAATGGTAGGTAACACGACCACAACGACTGATGCGCGTTACGAGCCCTGTGTCTACACATTGAAACGCGATTGACTGACGGCTGCGGCATGCGCTAGCCACTGCAACGTTGGCAACTTGGCCTCTGACCATTGACAGTACGCAGAATGAGTGGCAGCCCAGGCAAGCCATTGGTGAGAGCTCAAGAGCCTGGAGACACCAACGCTAGCTTGACACCAACAATTTTGCTCAGCAGTATTTCCAAGAAATTTCAAAACTGTTAGGAAAATTCCTATGCACACTAGAATTGAGTACCTAGTGTCAGTGGATTCAACTAACGAGGCATAGCGATAGCTAGACCTCGAATGGACACCTCGTGAATACGAGCTGAAGTGTCACTCGAAGTTCAAGGCTACTTGAACTACGAAACGCATGGAGATGCATGACGATGCATCTCAGATGAACCTCGTTACGACGAGTTCCCAATTGGGACCACACGGCTAAATCCCTCAAGGGTTACCCGAATGTGGCCCCACATTATATAAGACTGGCAAGTTCGCCCGACTAGATGAGATCCTTAGGGATTCCTCTAAGTCATACACTGTATTTGAATAAACGTTTGATATAAAGACCTTTTAGAACAAGAGTTTTGCGAACTTGCTCGAAGTCTAACAAAAACCATGTTAGGAAACAAGCTAAGCGTTCCAGGATCACGTATATGGTGGTCATGGGCTAGCACCTATCATCTAAGAGCTGCTATGAGCTGCTC